>BGZK01004172.1:0-15809 GCA_005406025.1 Eumeta japonica | reverse complement strand
CGAATATTGTGCGAATTCGTTATTGTGTTTGTTGATTAAATAAAATACAAACTTCAAATAACGATTTTCTTTCGATTTAGATTTTTGGTTTTAAAATTTTTGATCGTGTTTATTTGCTTAAATTTGTATGTGAGGTAGTGTGAGTTTCTGTGATTTTATTTGTATTTCTTCAGTAGATTTGCGCCAGTATAACAGAATTAAAATGTTTCTTGGCAGTTGTTTGTAGTATTTTAGTCAGCAGTCGTTTCTCGCTGAGTTACAGCTGTACACAAAGTTTAGTTCGAATTGAAATTCGCGCCTAAGGGTTGCAACGGCTCGGAAAAACGTTAAAAGCAAATAAAGTATAAAAAAAAATATTCAAAATATTTATTTGAATTTTGTTACAAAAAAATTTTTTTTTAATTTTATGTGTAAAAAAAAATTAAAATAATTTGTGTTATATATTATTGAAAAAATTTTGTTTTATTTGTGTATTAAAATCTTGAGTTTTAATTGTGATTATTATGTTGCACTTTATGAACAAAATGTAAAAATAATTATCCATAATCGTGTTCTTGACCTACAGAATACATTTGACAGCTGCTGAAAGTTCTTGACACTAACTTTGCTTTATTCTATTACAAGTTTAAAATTACAAATACAGATAAAATAAAAGATATTCTTCACATAATTGTAATTAAAAAAATTTTAAAGCAAAAAATTAAAAAACATTAAACAAAAAAAAAAATAAATAAATAAAAATATGAAAAAAATAGAAAAAATATTAGTTCTTTATTAATAAAAAAAAATTTAATAATTAAAAGTATTCAATAAATTTATTGAGCAAAAGATCAAAGGATTTTTCTTCTTAATAATTCTCAGAATTGCTCCAGCCTTGATTTTCTTAATTGTTTTTTAATTAACGTACCTATTCATAAAAATATATTTTATATTATAATTTGACACTTGTCAAAGTAAAGCTTAATAAACAGGCAATACGTTGCATTAATGACTAAAAAAGATTAACTCTCCAAAATGAATTTTATATATCACAGAAAAAATTATTTTTAATACTCAAGAACAGAATTCGTTGAATCAACAAATAAATTGTTTGAATGTAATGTAATTAGCGCATGCAAACAATAATTTTACAAAAAATAGGAAAATCTTATTAAATCATTTTTTAACAAAGAAAAGTATAAAACAGAATTAATTAAAATCCAAATGAAATGTATAACATTTGAAGTTTTTATGGATTTTTTCCTTCAACTAGAAAAAAATTTTTTTAATTAATAATCTATTGGTTTTATTTGAATAATATTTCTATACTTAAACCAAACCAAACAATTGTTTCATAATTTATGGTTCTTTTTCAGGCATTTCTTAGGTATCATCACCCTTTTTCACTAATTTTATTATTAGTTTTGCACTTCTTTCACCTTTTTGTATCGTTTAATCGTTTAGGCAACAGCATAAATAATTTACACAAAATTTTAAATTGGACGCTCAAACTTCTAGAAAGAATATTCGAGAATTACAAACCGATTTGAAAAGTTGTATTTCATATTTATGAAAATCGAATACAAAATAATTCTGCCAATAATAATTCTGCATATCCGAACCATATAATGTCGTTTCGGAATATGATTTTGTGGATAACCTCGCCAATCACAAAGTGGCTTTAAAATTCTCTTCTTTCTGAATAATTCTGAAGGATTTTTTGTTTGGAAATCATATATTTAGTCATGCCATAGAGCTTAATTCTGCTCGAATACATCATACAGCCCATACTTTCATTCAGGCAATGGTACATTTTTCCAAAAGAATTTTGTAGATAAAAATACTAAATTAAAATATCTTTAACATTTCTTAAATTATTATTTTTCCCATTCTGAAGAGACATTAGATTGCATTCCGGTTCTAAACGGCATTGAATTCTGTGACCAAAACTATAAATTTGCCAGGGATGTAAAAATCGGTACAGTTAAATTTTTCTTAATTTATTCGGCAATCATTTAATTATTTATTTTATTTATTCGGAACCTAATGATTAGTATTTTGGCAGCAAAAAATATAGTAGTAGTGATAATAATAATGATATTTGCTGTATGTAAAATTTAGAGGTGCCAGAGGAGCTTTAAATGAAGTGCATTTTCTATATCCTCAAAACCGTACAATGTTCAAAAATGTATCTGATATACATATTTAAATCAACTTAATAAAATATGTAAGAATTTCATATAAACTAATAACTCAGGAACCCATTCAAATTTAAAGCAAATTTGTCCAGGCGTAGATGATAAATTGAGGCTGAAATCGTTAAATTTATGAGATGAAATCGTCAAAATAGATATCACATATCCTCATATCAATGAATAAAACAGTTGTGTGTGTTTTTTTTAATATTTGATTGGGTTAAAATATTTTAAAATAATCAGTTCATGGTGTATTTTACAGAAATCTATTATAAAGATATCGAACAAAATATACGTATGTAAATTAAGGAATGTATTAAAAATACATTAATTTCTTGTGAAATAAAATATATTATCTACCCGTACACATATTTTATGTATTGAAGATAAAGACACTTATCTTTTTTTCTGTAAATATGATGGCATTATAATTTATAAAGACTGGGTATAAATAAAACTTTTTATATATTTCCTTAGTTAACTGTTATGTTCACAAACTCTTCCATATATGTACATAAACGAATAAACACAGGCACTTGTAGCATAATAAATAAATATGTATATCAATAAATTGAAAACCATAATAAACTAATTCCATCATCAAAATGACGATAAATCGTCAAATATGGCATCTATAAGTTCAGGATATATAAGATTAGCCAGAGTCAGATATGGCCCTCTAATTTCACAGTATTTGAAGTTGGACAGTTGAAGCAAATGAAATATTCTTATAGCGCACATTATGGGTAGTCTTAATTCGTACTTAACATAAACAAATACATAAATGCAATTCTAGCGCATAATCGTCTTTTATAGGCTATAATGTAGGTGAAGAAGACTATATTACTCACTTTTGCTCCTCGTTGTACGATTTTGTCTAACATATCTCAATACTAACAAAGTTTTTGTTCTAAAGACATACCGTTAAGAACACAGCTTAGAAAGTCAACGAATGTTAATAGCAATGATAGTAGGGTTGCCAGGTAGGCAAGATTGTCAAGTCAAAAATCAAGATAGAATGTCAATAAAAGTGAAATCTGGAAAACTGTTTCAGTATGTAACGTACTTGCGAAAATACACTGTACAAAAATTTAACAAATTTGCTTAACACTATAGTTACACGATCCATTTTGTTATCAAAGTTTTACGACTGCTTGCCAAAAATCACAAATTTTGATGGCTGTGTCGTAGGTTGAACTCAATTTTATATCAACTTGGTGTCAAAATGACGTCACGAAGGAATCACATCATTATATATATATTATTTTGTTCACAAACATTTTGTTATTGTGTTTAAAGTTGTATTTATCCCTTTTTAATGTTTTATTTTAAAAAATACAGTAAGAACTAAAAAAACCCTAAGCAAGTATGTAATAGTAAGCAAAGGGAAAAAATGGCGTCAGCTATTTTCTTGATGGTAACTTGATATACTTGCCATACTATGGATAGAAAATTGTCTATAAGTTCGCATTAATTGTTTTAATTGGGAGTGTATGAGTGAAAATATGAGAGTGGGTTAAAAATTAATAGGCAAAACTTGACCGTATAAACCGAAATCAGATAAAAAATTGTTTCACTTTTTCTTCAATATCATCATTTAATTATTGTTTATAAACAATTTGAAATCTTCAAAATTTTATATAATTTTCTGCAATAAAATTTTAATGCTTTTATATCAAGCTTTTGCCGATCTGGTAAGCCTCAGTGGTGGCCATCTACTTTCTTGCGTTTGATAACCTGAAGTAACTCAAGAAGCGTGAGGAAGTTCTACTTTCTAAGCTTTTGCGGTGTAGTTGTGACAATACTTTGTGTGGTGCCAATAGCACATTATTTTTGACATTTTTTTAGGGAAATCTGAAATGCAATGCTGCATTAATTGTGTGATTAATATAAAGGAATCATCTAAATGCTTAATTTGATCACGTGCTCAAATTAAAAACTTAGCCACGCATCTTACTTAAGCAACTTAAAGTTGATAAAATTAAGAGAGAATAAAAAGCCTGTAATAAGCCTTATGTATTTTAATTAAAATCAGCTTCAAATTTAGCTAACAAATGAAGTTTCCACAAAAACAAAAGAGAACGGATTGCTTAAAATATTTGTATAGAAATCACTTAACAAATAAAAAGTACTCGTTTGTTTTTGATTACTTATAAAGTTTTAAACAAGACGTTTGTTTATATTATGGAAACTAATAAGTAGTTTACACACATTCAGCAAACTTTGTAATTTTTTTTTTAATATATTTTGAAAAGAATTAAAACGGCCAGTGAGATACACTAATACGAATAATGTTTAAAAACCATTAAAATAAAAGCAAGAAACAAATTTTACCATAAAAACGCTGAAAAGCAAATTTAAATGTTAAGTGAAATCTAAAAAAGAAAAAAAAACTGAAAACTACATAATCAACAAAACAATACAAATACTGCGCATATTTTCATATTTGCTAAGACATCAAAATAAAAAAAAAACCAACATAAACTTTTCAAAATGAAGGGTGCCACCTTTTACTAATATTATGGGGATTTTGTTATCACTTCAACACTGGCTACAGCCTCGATACAGTAGCGGCACAAACTGCTACTTGTGCTTTAAAGATAACTGCAATCGAGAAGAAACACTCTAAGCGTAGCAACAGGTGCCAGCGATTCGCCTGCTAGCAGTAAATTAGAGAAAAAATTGCTTCTTTATTTGAGGATAAAGTCAATTATAGTTTGCAATTGTTTGCTGAAGACTCTATCATCGAAATAAATGCTTTAGATGGAAATATAAGCGATGTGGCAGCAAATTTTACCATAAAAATATTCATCTGAAACCCGAAACAGATGAAGCAGATGGAGATGATATAGTAGAAAACGAAAAGGTAAGAAAATAATTAAATTCAAATTGGGTTAATTTTTCCACGCCTGAAACAGGTTACAAGTTGATTAGGGCAATAAACTTATTTAGAAATCTAGACTGAAATCGTTGCACTCGTGATCGAATGAATGAACTGATAGACATTTCACGCTATAAATTTATCACAAGCAATGATCGATAAATTCCATGACAATGATGACAACGATAACAAGTAATAAATCGCTTGAATTATCAATGAAAAAATTTTCCTTAAGTTGTTTGTTATCCATGCAATGATCGTATTTGTACCAAATACGTATATTCGATCACGAGTACAACAATTTGGGTTCTCATAAACTTATAACGTTGGAGTTGTTCCCACATTCGTCTGGTAACGTCAGTTACATTTAACTGTTAAAAGCTTAACCCATTAAACCCAAACGTTTGCAAAGGTTCCTTTTCTTTAAAGTCAACAATTTTTTGCTATGCAAACTAAATATTTATTATGATTTTTAATAAATGTATTAGGAAAATGCTACAAAAAATTATCACACTTTTTTGTACTGTTATGAGTTTTAAGACTGGTTGCTCGACATACTTTACCATTCAAAAGACCCTTTTAACTTAAAAAAATAAGCAAAAAAAAAAAATTGGAGTAAGAATAATGTTCAAATATTTACTTCATATTTTCAACAAGGTTTTCGTATCAGCGAAATGTCGGCGGCATATAGACGTGCTGAAAGACTAAAGGCAAAAGACAACTAAAGCCCAAAATAATAAATTATCAATTAATATAGATAAATTAGTTTCAGAAGTACCTGTGAAATTGTATCCTTAGGCCCATAGTGCGATCTGCAAAAATATGAACTTGAGTGGCATTTAACCCGAGCAGGGTTGCCGATTAGAGCTGCAAAACTAACGACAGTCACCATATCAATATTTTTCGATAGTTTGAAAAAACTATCGATAGTATAGGAGTGAACAGAATAAATTTGCATATATGTATGTATGTACATTTTGTTTAAATTAAAGACAATTTTGTAATAAAAAAACTTTTTGTAATAAAACTTTATATTATTTATTAATATTATTAGTTGTAAATCTTTTTTTTTATTTTAATTAATAGCAGAAACATGCTTTAGTATATCATAAAACAAAACATAGAAACTCTTTAATCAACAGCGATCATAAAGAAACAGATCAATAAAAGCCTGAAAGAACTATTGGCTGTTATTTTACGTTGAGTAAAAATAAATAGCTGATTTTTGTATGCAAATAAATACATAAATAAAAATTTAGTTAAACCTGCGTTGAAAATGCTGTCTTTGTCAGCTGCTTCCCCGTGGTTGATTCGTAGCTAACTGTCATTTTCATTGTACTTCTCTTGACATTGCGTGGACCACCACAACAAATTACTTTTTTCTTGTTGTATTAATGTAGGAATGAACCTTACTTCTTCGCAAAATCTAAAGGATTTAATTAAATCTTCGCCGTTTATATTAGCGGTTTTTGACGTTTATATAGATTTCATTTTCATAACAAAAAAAGCTAAAACTGTTAAGCTCAAAATAGAAAAAGAAACCAAATTTCAAAGGTTTAGCATTCAGATGTAAACAAAATTGGAGCTGGCATACTGTTTTGAAACAGAAAACATCAGCATTTATTAAACATTCGGATTCAACAACTTTTTTGTATACTGTCAAATTTGTTTGTGCAGTGACGATTTTTTTAGTATTTTATCTAGAAAAACACAGTTGCATCGCCTGAGTGCTGTAAGATTTTGTTGACTTTTATTGCGTGACAATATTTTGATTTGTATGGGAAATCTAGTAAAAGTCTTGTAAATTTCATTCAAAATCTTCTAAGTATTAGATTTCGGTAAGTATAAATGTACAGTATAACGCTAGTTCCAACTAGTTGACTTTGTCTTTACTTTTTAAAAATTTCCGATAGTATCGATAGTGAAAAAATATTGATAGTCAGGGAAAAAATAAACTATCGATAGTGCCATCGATTATTTAGCAGCTCTATTGCTGATGAGTAGTGTAGCGGCTACGAAACTGATAGATGTGGTGCATTAGCTAGATCTCAAATTAATTCAGTCAAGTACGAGACTGATTTGCCCATACAGGATCCCGTACATGCGTAAAATGTGCTACAATAACAACCTGCGACAATTTCAGCTCTTACAGTTCAAAAGTTATAGCTAATTTTTCCTAAAATGGGGCACCCTTTAGTCTCTATGCTGTTGTTGGTTTTAGTATATTTTATTGTAGCGGCACGATACAAAATATTCTGTGAAAGTTTCAGCTTTTTAGTTTCGGAAAATGAAGCCTATGACGGACGAACGTATGGTGTATTCTCAGTAATAGGGTTCAGTTCGACTTGTGAGATCGGAACTCTAAAAACTATTATTCTTGTCTTCTTTAAGAAATGCAAATCAACGTAATACTTAAACTTAAAATCAGTTATCCACTACAAAGAAGTTGTATTAAAAACCTCAGATTTGTCAAGTAAAAGCTTAATAAGCTGTATGAATATTAAAAAATAAAATAAACTATTTTCTTTTATTTATTTGCCTACACAACAAAAAGATCTTAAAAGCCAAGCCTTTATTTGTAATAAGTATGCAAATGTTAAATTACTTTTGATCAACGTGCAAAATTACTTCATTTTAACATCTTGGCAAAATAATTTTATGCCTGGTTTACTTTGTAATATTTTGTTTTGGAAGAAACCCAAAAAAAAACGTTGATTGCTTCAAATAAAACTAAGACATGTCATCTCAATCAAGTGACCAAAATTCCACACAATAAAAAATTAAATAATCCATATCTGTTATTTATTTCATTCAATAACACTTTAATCGAACAAGAGTTAAATTATTTATTTGTATTTGTTAATGTTAAATCTTTAATTTTTATTCAATTCACATACAATTTCCATGCATTTACTGTTTTAAACACAAATATATTTATGTATTTTTGGTCTTCAAATATGTACAAAGTACTTACATACCCATGCACATACTTATTTACCAACAAGTGCTTTTAGTGCTGAAAATTGTCCAGAATGTTTTATAGTTTTGAGTTATTAATCACTATTAAATTTTTGCCCATTTTTATTGTTTAAAGTTGACTTTTATTATAGCAGCATTAGTTTGGCCCCGATTGACGTCATAGAATAAAAGTACGGCAAAAACCTTTAGCAATTGCATGCCAAATGCAGAATAATAATCAATAAAATAAATTAAATTTTAATATTTAACTTCAATACATGACATAATAAAAGTAATACTTTCAAATTAAGCTGAGGATCATTTTCAATCGACAACTTCGACCATCTATAAATTATTTAAATATCTCGTGTTATTTATTAAATATTTTAGTTATTCATAATGTATTAGGAATACTATTTCATGGTTCTTTTGGAGAAAATAAAAACATTGTAATTGTAAATTTTGGTATTTCCGGAAATCATTTATAAATATTTTAAAACGCAAGGTTTGAAAGTCTGATGGGCTGAAGGTAAATAGATTTACTTCTTTATTTATGAGTATTATAAAAACAAAATCAGCAACACTTAGAAGCAATTAATTAAATTCTATAATCAAGAAAGTTAACGTGCTGACAGGGAGAGATGCATAAATTTTGTAACGTTTTCCAAGGCAATTTTACATTTTTCCTCTTATAAATAAAAATTTCCGTCTTTCAGATTTTGTTTATTGCCAGTATCTTGTTGCTGTATTTTTTTGCATTACGAAACTTTTCATATGAAACAAGAAAATTGTAAAGAAAGAGAATCTTGTCATTGGCATGTGCGAGCTGTCATTATAAATATTTTCCAACAATCATTCGAAAGATGCGAATAAAAGTATGTCCGTATGCAAACCATGCGAAAAATTTAACTAACCCGCAATGAAAAATTAGTTACAAATTTTATTTAATTAATATTTTGTGCACATATGTTCGATAGCTTTAAAAGTATTCGCCCATATAAACGAGACTTTATCTTTACTATCGGCATTATCCAAAATTATCGAAATTGAAATGGTATTCTCTAAGTCTCGATTCACATACATCAACTTTTGTTGAACAGCTTTGAGTTGGGGAGAGATGAGTGGTATTTAGTACCGAGCTGCTTGTACTCGATACTAAATACTCATTCAAAATCATACATGAAGTTAGTTGTAAATGAAAATTTGGGAGCAAAATTAAATGAAATATGGAAACAAGTAAATATCTCTGTGTGAATATGAAAGCAACTTCAAAAGAGAATTGAAAAAAAAATTTATCACCAAAAGTTGACATATGAACGGGACCAATTTGACCGAAACTAAAACGAGAAACATTTTCTTGTCATCGTTATTTTAAGGAGGAGATTAAAAGCAACTCTGAGAAAAATAAATTGAAATATAAAATAATAATACATACAACTTGAAGATTGACTTTTAAATGAGAAAAATCGTGCTTATGCCAAAGGTTTATAAAAAGCATAAAAGCAAACCAAGAAGAACCAAAGAGAAGTGATCATTTTAAGTCCATTAAAGGATGTTTAACAGACATAACTTATTATCAAAATAAGAGTTTGCTAATAGAAGAGAAACGTTTTGAAAAATTCGTGGATCTTCGTGTTCTGAAAAGAAAAAATCTAAAATCATTGGCAAATTAATTGATCATAGCAATCGTACAACCGTTTAATGAAAGTTCCAATTTAAAACGTTGATTTATTATTTTGCTAATTAAATCATTTAACATTTTGTATGGATTCGCTGTTTCCTCTTTTATGCTTTATTGAATATTTTTGAATTTTTATTGATTTATTTGGCAATGTCTCGGTTCATATATGAAATTTTTCTTCATGAAATTCTGTATTGTTGATAAAGGTAATAAAATGTAGGTACTCTAAAATTCTTTTTATTTTCCCATTCAGTCTAGTTAAACTGAAAAAAAAATTTGCCCTTTCATTTCCAGTAGGACGAATAAAAGTTTCAAATGATATAAGAAAACTTTCATGAAAGAAAAATTTCATGTGTGAACCGAGTACTAAATATATATATATATATTTTTTGAATTCACAATTTATTGGTTTATAAATTAAAAAAACAATGGTCTCTAGCACATAGAATTTTGTGAGCTTTAACAAATTAAAGCTTTTTAAACTTTTAATTTTAAATTATTTTACAAAATTCTCCTTAAATGGGTTTTGTTTTTCTTTTTATTTTCAAAAAAAAAACTTTTTAAATTATTTGATACAAACAGGTTGTTGAGTTCTAGTTTTAAATCCTAAAATGCATTTAACAAATTTCCAACATTAATTACACACAAAAAAAATCAAAAATAACATTAAAACAAGTAAGAAAGCTATATTCGGCTGGGCCGAATCTTAAATACCCTTCACAAAACTAACGTAATTTAAATTATATTAATATTTTATTTTACTATTGTGCTTAGCTTATCTTAATTTATATATCTTCATATGAGGAAATAAATGTGCATACATACATATGTGATGTTACGACAACAGTAACTGAGTATGCAACTTTTATGATTTGCAAGTACAAATACAATTCGTAATACTTTTGCTTTTAAAACATAATTTTATGATTTATTATTTTATTATTTAAACTTTTCTTATGTATTAAACTTTGTTGTTTTATAGCAATATAAAAAATACATAATTTGAAAAAAGTCATCAAAAGGTTTCATCAATATGAAAAAATTTAAAGGGGCATCTAGCAGCGCTGTTATTCTGTGGAATGTAAGAGCATACTTGTGGCACTAATTATACATACATACAAATGTATGTGTATGTATGTAAGAAAGAAAACTGTAATAAATGGTTTATTTTTATAAAAGCTGTATGTATACCACAAAGTACCATGAGATTCGATGGCTTGCATTACAGCCGTTGTGTCTCTGGTTCGAATCTCACTTAACTTTATTTTGTAATTTTTTAACATCGCTCAATCGTCTTCTTTTTTTATGCTGATTCCAAATATATATACTTTATAGGGTCGGAAATGAATATTAAAAAAATTACAAACGGAATCACAAACTTAGATATACCCTTACACAGTATGTGAAGGGTATAAAAATACATAATTTGAAAAAAAAAGTCATCAAAAGGTTTCAACAATATGAAAAAATTTAAAAGAGCATCTGGCAGTGCTGTTATTCTGTGGAATGTAAGAGCATACTTGTGGCTACTAATTATACATACATACATATGTATGTATGTGTGTATGTAAGAAAGAAAACTGTAATAAATGTTATATTTTTATAAAACCTGTATGTATACTACAAAGCATAATGAGATTCGATGGCTCAGGCGGTTGAATGGTCTGCATTACAGTCGTTGTGTCACTGGTTCGAATCTCACTTAACTCTATTTTGCAATTTTTTTTTAAACAATAGGATATAAAAGGCTTATATTTTCTTTATCTCTGAACCGATTTCAATATTTTTAATTTTTGGACTCTAATAACCATGCTAAATAATAAAATTTTATTCCAGCTTTAAAACTCAAGAAAAAATTCAAAATCTCATACAAAATGTGCGAAATTTTCGAGGTGGTCTCAGATTTTGGCCTATATCTCAGAACTGGGTGGACCGATTTTGCTGAATTTAAATAGCGATTCCTCGTGGACAATATGCAACATATTAGTGAAAGAACGAAGTTCCTAAGTCAAATAGTTTTTTCAGAAACTTGATTTCAACAACTCACAGACGGACAGACGGACAGACGGACATCGCTCAATCGTCTTCTTTTTTTATGCTGATTCCAAATATATATACTTTATAGGGTCGGAAATGAATATTAAAAAAATTACAAACGGAATCACAAACTTAGATATACCCTTACACAGTATGTGAAGGGTATAAAAATGTGGATTAAAATGATGCTAAATTATTATAAAAAAATAATCTTACAATTAAAATTGATATTAATTCCTGTCTGTTGAATGCATAAAATCAGTTATTATCATAAATGAAATTTTTGTATCCCCAAAGAAGTTGAAATTGTTTTATTATAAAAATATATATATTTTTTTAAATCATTAAGAAATCATGTTGAATTAAGTTGTAAAAGTATTATGGAGCAAACTATCTTCGAGAAGCATAAAATCATTCCTATTTTCGATGTCTTAATTTGTGTTTTTCTCTGTGTTTCAGTGGTAAAATCTTCAATATAATTTTTCTTTTATTTTTATATTAACAAATATGCACAATATCAACTATAAATATATTTATCTAAAATTACGTGACTTTGTTAAAATTTTATTTGTTCACTGATTTATTTTTCAAAACATTCTCAGAAGCAACAAACAAACGAGGTACAACAATGAAACGCAAATCTTTCTTGCTACTCTTGTGAAATAATTTAATTTTACTGATGACTCTTGAAAGAATAGTGTTTGCACAACTAAATTAAGTCATTTCGAATTTTCTTTTTTTTTTATATAAATTTATGAATTTAGTGCGTGCTGTTATAGATAATAATTTCATTGTATTATTTACTGCAATACCTGTTTATAGTTTACAGTTCTAATAAACATAATTTCCTCGAAAATGTCAAAATAAATATAATTGTTAATATTCTCAACATGTTTCATTGATAAAAATATCATTCAAAAATGATTTTATTCGCTATTAAGCAATTTTATTTGAAATTTATTATTAGATCAGAAGGCCTTTCAGTTTTTCAACAAGGTTTTCGAGTCTACTGACGCTGAGTAGCATCAGCGAAATGTCAGCCGCATAGAGACATGCTGAAGGAATAGGCAAAAACAACTTAAAGGTCTTCTGACCCAAAATAATAAGTTGATGAAAAATTTATATACATATGTATATATGTACATATGTACATTAAATCATTTTGTGCAATCAATGTTAAATACTACTATGATTGCTTTAAAAATTTGTAATCGGTTATGGTAACCAAATAACATATTAATGCTTAAAGGTTCACATATCAAAATAGAAGTAACCTTGGCTTGGGCAAACTGATTTGGACAAACATTATCATATATTTTAATATGATTAGTGAGTAGACCATTTTACAGAGATAACAGTCAGCAAAATATATATTATATATACGCAGGGGTCTTTTCAGGAGTTCCGTACTTAAGACAAAATGCAACCTAATACTGAGACAATACCATTCGTTCGTCCGTCACACTCCATTTGCCTAAACGGTAGAGCCAGGTAGCAGCTGAAACTTTACAGGATGTTCTTGTTGAACCGTGCTACTATAACAACAACAACATAAAACTAAAGAGTGCCCCATATAACAGGTGCTCAATTATGAAAGCTTATCTGCTTTTCAATCATTACGAGCCAGAGAGCTGAAATTTTCACTGAATGTTGTTGTGTCGTGCCGCTACAACAACAAATTCTCAAAACAACAATACATTCAAACTAAAGAGCGCCTCCATATAAAAGGTATCCCACATAAGATATGTAGCGTAGCCTTCTAAAAAGCAAATACTAAAAACATCAGCAACATAAAACTAAATGGTGTCTTTATATAACGGATGCTTAATTTAAGTAAAAATTAGGTATAATTTTTCAACCTTGAGAGCTAGAAAGCTGAAATTTGTCCAGGATATAGTTGTACTGTGCCGCTTCAATCAAAAGTACTGAAAACAGCAGTACCATTAAAACTATAGGGTGGCCGATATAAAATGCGACCCTCACATAAAGTAAAAAAGGATAGCTATAACTTTTAAACTGTACGGGCTGATACTTTCACAGGATATTTTGTAGCGGCACGCTAAAACAATAACAACAAAACTAGAGTTCTTTTAACTTAACATTAAAATTAATTATAAAAAAAATTATAATACTTTTTATTTTCAAATTTTTTTTTTTTTGAATAGGAAATACATTGTACAAATTACGGAACCCTTCATGTGAACCAGCCTCGAACTTGGCTGAATTTTTCTAAGTCCGAGTTTAGCTTTAAGTTCTGATTGGAAAATATGTAATGGTGGCATAAATTTATTTTATTTATAAATAAAATCAGTCCAGTTCTAAACACAAATTCCATGAAATTTTGTTTCCCTAATTTTACATTTAACAATAATACAACAAATATAAAGAATTCAATGCCAAAAAGTAAGGTATCTTACTCTAAAACGGGGTTCGATGTTTTTTGTTAACAGGTTTACTTTTAAAAAAATGATTCTAGGCTTCCATATTTAGATACAATGATAATTAGGAAAAATAATAAAGTCGTACGTATTTGATTGGTATCCGAAGCCAACGGCATCAGGGAGGATAATAAAATTATTTTTCTAAGCACAACAGAAACATTATTTTGACACAGTTAGAATTTCGTTGAAAGTTCTTAAAATTAGTGATGAGGATTTCATAAAAGAATATTATTAAGATTAGACAAGTATTGAATGATAATACTTTCCCAGCTGATTAGAAGACAAATTTGTTAATCAATTTCGGAATAGATATATTGGGAATACACCAGATGTAAAAGGTACAAAGATGTTAAGTCATTGAAATATATACCGGATTATCAGAAATATTAGCAAAATCTGAGTTATTTGATAAAGAAAAGTATAGAGTAGCATATAAAATTATAATACATTAGATAAACTATTTAGTAGAACTAAAGATAAAATTAGTAAATGGGATGTTTCGAATTTAATCTATAAAATTCCTTGTAAAGGTAATGATAACGAGAATTGTAATAAGGTTTATGTAGGTACAACAAAGAATAAATTGAAAACTAGAATCGCAGGACATAGATCGGACCAGAAATATAGAGATATTAATTCACAAAAGACAGCATTATCTTCTCATTATTCAAGGCTAAATCATTATCCTAACTTTGAAAATGTTTAATTGATAAAGACAGAAAATAATTATAAGAAGCGTTACATGTTAGAAATTATTAATACACCAGTAGCACACAGAATAAATTTTAAAACAGACACAGAGAATTTGGCACAGAATTATAGATATTTAGTTAGTAAAAGATTTTAATTTTATAAATTGTTAGAACATTATTTAGATTTTATATGAACACATTATCAACAAGCTTTTCTACGAGCAACATATATTTTATTTCAATTATTTTAAGGTTCATAAAACATGTTCCTATTGGTCGTAGAACAAATTTATTTATTTATGATTTTTGGTGTTTGTAAGGAATTCAATATTACTATTATTCAAAAATTTTTTCATGTTTATAATTTGATTTTTCTATTACTCAAAATATTTTTTTCAATTTGTTGTTATTGAAATTTTTATTATACATACATACATATGTATATTTTTCCTGAAGATGCTAATAAATTGTTAGCGAAATATCGAAAATAAATTATATAAATATTTTTATATAAAACAAGATCTGTAGCTATAATAATTATTTCCAACATAAAAAATCTCCAGATCAAATAAAATAAATACATACATACATATAAATGTAGGCTTTTCTAGAACAGTTTTCCCTTTGGAGAAATTTCGCGAGAATATTTTGAATAAGGCTGCATATGTACACCAATTTTAAAATTTTTATAGGCTCTAGTTCATTTCTATATAATTTTACACATGATTAATATTGGTTTAAGCAAAGAAAAGCAACATTAGCTGGGGTACAGCTAGCTGTTTCATATCCGCCACGATACTCATCAGAACCCGAATTCGATGAGCATCATTTATATAGAAATGTATTTGAGCCTGAATAAAATGTAATATAAATACATAGTAAAATATGTACATATATTTAATATAGTTTTCCATAAATTTCGGTTTCTTTTATACAGTGTAGAGT
>BGZK01004171.1:0-15815 GCA_005406025.1 Eumeta japonica | reverse complement strand
AATATTTTACCAATACCTCTTTGCGACCAAAGAGGCGGACTGCCAATTCATGGGGTAAAAGGCGGTTTCGAGGCAACTCAAAATTGCTCACATATGCCCGCCTTCAGGAAATATTATGGGAGGACGTTGTGCCATCTTGACTCACCAAAATTACAGTGCCACAATTATCTTGCCTCTATTTTGATGACAGTGCACATAAACAATATCATCCACATTAATATTTAAAGCGTATGCCCAATACTGTTCCTTGTCGCAATCTTCTTCCGATTCTTGATAGCTGCATTCATAAGTTGGTTGGTGTCCATTTAATTGTAAGCACTTGAATATGCTGATGAAGACTTAAATAGCCCAGCATGGGCTCGCTACAATCTTTCTATAAAAAATATACCAAAAAAAAGTTATTTAAAAATTATGTTAAAAAAAACGTATTATTTTACTCACTGGTAAGACTTGCACATTATTTTTGCCGTATAACAAAATTCCCCTCGAACTTTGATGCAGAGACTCAACATAGTCCTTAGCCACCGAACAGGGTGCGATTGACTTAAAGAGCTACTACTTGCTTCATCTGTACTGGTGTTTAAACTTCTTTTGAAATTTATTATTGGAGTTCTGGACGATATTGACGACGACCTTCTGCCCGAACTTATACGATGTCTTTGTACCAATTCGTCAGCATGTGGATCTGTCCAATAGTAATCTGCTGATTTTGCCTTAGTAAATTCTAGTACAGGGTCCCACCAAAAGCGAGCTTAAAATGTTGCTATAATCTGAATCTGCAACTAATGAATCACGTTCGTAATACGACGATGCATTTGCAGCAAGAAATTCAATAATTTTTACTAATCGTTTCTCATATAAAGCCAAACGAATCCATAAATATCTGAAAGAAAACAAGACTTATACATAATTGCTTTTTGACATCAAGTTGCTCATAATAATATGCTTTCAACAAAATATTTCTTTCTTTTTTAAGTGAAATTTTTCATTCACTTCAAATGATCATCACTCAGTGGCATAATGGAGCGTACATATGTATATGATGATGATGCATAACGCCGCTGCGATAAATTGATTTCTAAGGGTCATTATTACAACTTACTGATGACTATCAGCAGGATTTTGTCGGGCATATATTTCACAGAGATTTCATAATTTGATACCTAAAGCAAGACTAGGATTCTTGAATAATCAAGCATCTTCAATTCAAATGAATTTCAATCTTGGAAATCATCAAACCTCATTGAAATATATGTATGACTGACAAAATTAAACCGATAGCTATCAGTAAGTAATATGACCCTAAATATATAGCATTTCTAATTTAAATTAAACCCTTTTAAAATAAGTGAAACCTTTTTAAAATAAACGAAATCTTTTTTCGAAATAAATGAAACCGTTTTCAAAATAAACAAAACCTTTTCAGAATAAATGAAACTTTTACAAATTCAGTTAAACACTTTTCAAATTAAATTACACCAGTTTTACATACCATATTTTGTTGTATTTTTATTTTTTAATTTGCAATATTTTTACCGATTACTGTAAATGACCCATTGTTGTTGGTGTCTGATAACGGTTGGATTAATTTCTTTTCTTGATAGTCATGTTGTAATAAATATTTAAAATAGTATTAATTGCACATTCAAAGTCAAAAGTTGAAATTGAGTGATTAAGAAGAGACAGAGGTTAAAGGAAGTAGAAGAAGTAGAGGAAAATATGCTAACATTTAAAAATGTGAAACTAATGATTATAAAATTGTATGAGGAGGGCAATGCCATTGCGGAAGTATCTCGTATAACGTCAGCAAATCTAAGCACCACTAAAACTATTATTTCGCGATATAAAAATGGTTGCGAACTAGTGGAACTTCCCCGAATAACTTTAAAAAATATTCGCAAAAAGTTATTTGAACAATTTAATGTAACGCTTGCATTGTCCACAATTTTCAACGACTTAAAAGAACCAAAATAACTGTAATGATATCCATCGAAATGGATCGTATGAATAGCGCATCGAGTGCGGGCCTAACTTACACTTACGGCGTTCACAAGCACGTGCTAAAATAGGTGAAAGAGCTCATGTTGTCCGTTTACACTGTTAATGCAGCCCGTTTCCAAATATTTTTAGGAGTTCTGGATAAAAATGAATGCAACCCAGAGTTACAAAATTCATTTTTAATTATGGATAATGCCAGACTTAATTTTTTACCACTATTCTCGTATGCTGAACCCGATAGAGAAATCACTTTCTAACATAAAATCGCACGTCCGATCATTGTTAAGTGACATTACCGCAGAGCATAACATCGTAAGCGTAATTGAGGAAAGTATCGCACAAATTAATCAAAATGATTGTAAACTATGTTATGGATATGATCATGATAATTCCTAAAAGCGCTCAGTGGACAAATTCTTCATTCATTTTAACAAGTAAGTATTAATTAAAAATGAATATGTTTTATTTTTCATTTGTTTTCTATTAAATTTTAAAACTGGTTTAATTTAATTTGAAAAATGTTTTATTGAATTTGAATAAAGTTTTATTTATTCTGAAAAAGGTTTTGATTATTTTAAAAAAGGTTTCATTTGTTTTAAAAAAAGTTTCATTCAATTTGAAAAAGGTTTCACTTATTTAAAAAAAAAAAGTTTAGTTTGAACTGAAAATGCTATATTTAGTTTTAGAAAGTATTTATAACAATCACTGCGCATATCATCACGATTTATGAAAATCTGTGTAGTCCTTTTAACTCCAAAAAGCTTCAGAGATTTCAAAAATTGTGTTGTCACTCTATGGTTGGCCGAATTTGGTAGATATGGCCACAAGCAATTTTTATCTTAATGTACACTATTTTTTATCTCACTTTACTCTACCTTAAGTATCAAATATAAAGAATGCATATACATAAGTATTGAAATGAAAATATGTTCACAAATTTTAGCATCAATTTTATTTAATCAGTGACCAAAGTGAAGGAATTATTTCATTGCTTGTCACATTATTGCCATATTTAAATCGTATTTCAGTTCAGCTCTGCATAACATATTACTTTTATTTATTTTATACGATTCCACATCATTTTGTTTTTCTTGTTTATATTAATTTTTGATAATAAAATTTATTTTATATTTTATAATAGGCTTACTAATTGTAAAGGATCAAGAAAACTTACTTCACCGATGCCAAGGAAACACTCGAACAACTGGTGCTTATTGTACTAGTTACGGAACTGCTGCTTCCCTTCTTCATCATCGGTG
Organism: Eumeta japonica; assembly: GCA_005406025.1. Classification (NCBI taxonomy): domain Eukaryota; kingdom Metazoa; phylum Arthropoda; class Insecta; order Lepidoptera; family Psychidae; genus Eumeta; species Eumeta japonica. Next base: position 12,558 of record BGZK01004171.1, on the reverse strand, counting down.
GCGATTGAAACTGTCACTGCTGGAGGATGAACGTTTGTTTGAATCATTTGATCTGATATCCTGTACCATTTTACTAATATGTTCAGCATCTGGACAAAGCTTGGCAATTTTATGCAACAAAGCTGTGGTCGATGAAGTCTTAAACAAACCAACGCACGACGCCGCAAACCATGGCTTAAACATGCCTCTACAGCAGCACAATTGAATTACTGTTGTACTTTCCTCATGCACATATTTTTAGTTACCGCTTCTTCCATCAGCTGTTTGACTTCTTTTTTACGCCAGATATTAAACGTTCCTTCAAGTCCGTCTCTGTAAATTAATAAAAATAGTTTATAAAAGAAGTATGTATGTTTAAAAGTCTTGGGTAGAAAAACAATATTTTTGCTGTCTCATTTCTTAAAGTAATAATAAACCAAACGATGAATTTGCCGGACAGACGCAATACACACGTCGATGACATTAAATTTGGTCAACTGATAAAAATGTTATTAAAGCAAATGCATACAACAACAGAATAATAAAGAGAAATATGTTGTACATATAAGCCAACTGTTTCACACTGTGTTTAATTAACTCAATTACAGCCGAAGCACATCTCATTAAATTTACGGGCGCCAGAAACGCCCCTGCAGCTATTAAATATAAAAAGACCATTGTAAAATTAACTTTGCACAAAGTTGATTTGTAACCGAAACCAAATCAAATTTATTTTGTTCTTGTCCCTGAAAATTTGATACATATATATTGAATCATGCATTATAACTATGTACAATTGAAATTTAAAGCTAAAATAAATGAAACCCTTTGTTAAGTTTGTTGAGCAAGTTTACTTCATAAAGATGTCATATAATAAACAGCTTAGCCAAAAACAGCTCTGGGCTGAAGAACAGCCGCGGCTATTTCGGAGAATTTCGTTGTCAACCACGTTGCTACAACTTCCCATATGAAGGTCGTGTACAGTCAGCCACTGGAATCAACAAATATTCTGTTGATACCATGTTTTGCAAATTTACTTTGCAGAGAATATTTAAATAATAATAATAATAATAATAATAATAATAATAATAATAATAATAATAATAATAATAATAACCCTCGGGGGGAGTTGTATCCCTAGAGGGCGCGTCCCCACGTGGCGGATAGGGGAATGCTCGATAGATATATCGGGTAGGTGGGAAATAAAATACCACTCGCGGACCAAACAACACTCAAGTCTTTGGTATTCAGACTTTAAAGAAATACTTCCCATATGGAGATGAATATTAGAAGAAATGTTGACATGCGATTCCCTGAGGAGGGGGCTCTATCTGCTGGAGCTGATCCTGGTGATAGAGCAACTACGAGCGATCAGCGCCCAGGACGTTGTCGGCGATCTGGGCGGGTTCAACCCGAAACGATTACGACAATACAAAGGAACCAAACAATAGTGGAGGTTCCACCTGCTGCAAGTGCTACCCCGGTAAACCAACCAGGGCTCACCAATGCAGGTCTGCCAAGACAGCGCTTGAAATGGACTGAAGTCATGAACAAAGATATATTGCGCATTTATTACCGTGTCACAGACTGCGAACGTGACAGAGGCGGTTATGGGCAGAAATTATTTGATGAATTCATTTTAACATACCCTGAACTTCCCGTAACCATACAACGAGTTTCAGACCAGTATAGGACCATTATTAGAAAAAACCTAGTCCCACAGACAGAAAGAGACTTGATTAGGCGACAAGTAGGCGCTGAGATGGAGAGAAACTCATTGGCTGGAAGTGTAGAAGAAGTAATGCAAGAAAATACGACAAACGAAGAATATCCAGCTCCAATTTCGGAAGAAAGCGTACCAGGTCCTATAAGGGATGTTCAGAATCTACGCGAGGGGCTGGGAATAGAAATGAGGATGGCATTGACAATGTTTGAAGGAACAAATCCAGTGTGTAGGCCGAAGATCCCAAAGATCAATGCTTTTTATAAAGTTGCGGAAATAATAGAGATCATGAACAAGGAGATAATACCTCCTTATCTCGCAACTATATACAATTTGGAACAAATCCACCTGATCCTATATTGTGCAGCAGTTACTGTAGTAAAAACGTTAGGATTGAGATTTGGACAAGAGAGTGAAATGCGGCAGAATTGGAAGAGTGTAGTACCAGCATGGGAAAGGAGACTAATCCAGTCTGTTGAAAACTTACGAAAAGACATAGCTAAAGTGGAGGCCCTCGTAAAAGGTGCTAATACTGCAAAACTTAGAAGGAAGGTCGAGACTATCATCAAGCGGTACAGAAAGCACTCCCAAAGGGACCATCCAAATATAACACCGATTCAGTGCCTAGACACGCTTAAGCAAAGGTTGTCAGTATTATCGACTAGACTCAGAAGATACCGGAAAAGTAGATCTAGAAAATTACACAACTCAATGTTTTACAAATCTGAGAAAATGTTCTACAGAAAACTAAGAGCGGAAAAAAATACCGAATATACAAATTTCCCATCTAAAACACAAATTTCTACTTTCTGGGAAGAACAACTATCAACGAGTATTGGATATAGTACTACCGCAGTCTGGATAGAGCAGGAAGTACAGCGACTGCAAGGGCTTAGGAACATGAACTATGACCGACTTGATATAAGTGAAGTCAAAGGTGTATTGCGAAACTTAATGAACTGGAAATCACCCGGACCAGATAAGCTACAAAATTTCTGGCTGAAAAAGTTTCCAATACTACATGGGAAATTAACAGAGTTGATAAATGATGTGATTGAGCATCCTAATAATATGCCTTCTTTCCTCACTCAGGGAATAACTTACCTGCTTGAGAAAGATCCAAACAGCAGAAATGACCCTTCAAAATACCGTCCAATTACGTGCCTGCCAACTCTGTATAAAGTAATAACATCTTGTCTGGCAATGAGGATAAATTTGCACTGTGAGAGAAATAATATTATATCGGAACAGCAGAAAGGTTGTAGAAAGAATTCGAGAGGATGTAAAGAGCAACTAATCATTGATTCTGTAGTATGTGAACAGGCATATAAGAGGCATAGGAATCTATCTATGGCATATATAGACTACCAGAAAGCATTTGACTCTGTTCCTCATGAATGGCTGCTTAGGGGGTTGCTGTTGTATAAGGTCCATCCAACGATTGTTGCATTCCTCCAATGTATTATGAAAGACTGGAGAACCAAAGTTTCCCTGAGAACAGAAACTGAGCACATTCAAACTGAGGAAATTGCCATAAGACGGGGTATTTTCCAAGGTGATTCGCTAAGTCCAATCTGGTTCGTATTAAGCCTCAATCCACTCTCCAATCTTCTTAACTCAACTGAATATGGATTTGAGATAAGGCATGAAGGAGAGAATGTCTATAAGTTGAGCCACTTGTTGTTTATGGATGATATAAAACTATATGGCACTAACAAAGACCAACTTGGAAGCTTACTCAATATAGTTGAGATGTTCTCCAACGATATTGGTATGCAATTTGGTCTCAGTAAATGTAGAACACTTCATATCCTAAGAGGCAAACTACAGGAAGTACCCCATGAGCTCCAAGATGGCCGAATAATAAAGGCAATGACGAAAGAGGATACTTACAAATACCTAGGTATGAAGCAATCTATGCGCATGGAACAAAATCAAATAAAAAATGAACTGATGCAAGAGTTTACGAAGCGAATTAGAAAAATTATGAAGACCAGTTTAAACTCCAAAACATGATTAAGGCTATTAACACCTACGCAGTCACGGCTTTGACTTATTCATTCGGAATAATTAGATGGAGTAATACGGAGGTAGAAAATATTCAGCGAAAGTGCAGGGTTCTAATGACTAGGGCGCGTATGCATCACCCAAAAGCATCGACTGAGAGAACAATGCTACCTAGGTGTATGGGTGGAAGGGGACTAGTCGACATAAATAATTTAAGAAAGCAACAGATAGAAGGAATGAGGATATACTTTATGGAAAAGTCAACAAGCTCATCGCTACACAACGCTGTATGGAAAGAACTATATGCCTCATCTCCCACTGTACAGCACATTTCTACAAATTGTGACAAGCTGGAGCTATGGAAAAGTAAACCACTACATGGTAGACACCCCAATGAAGCTAGCAAGGACAATGTTGACAACAAAGCGTCGAACCATTGGCTGGTTGCAGGGTGCTTATTTCCCGAGACTGAAGGATTTATGATAGCTATTCAAGACCAGGTTATCCCAACGAGAAACTACCTGAAAGCTATACTAAGGGACACAGGGGTGGTATCAGATTCCTGTCGATACGGCTGCAACGCAATTGAGACTATACAACACATAACATCGGGGTGCACTTGCTTAGCTGGAACGGAGTACATAGACCGCCATAATTCTGTTGTGAAAATGCTTCATCAGCAACTTGCATTAATGCACTGCTTAATATCATCAACACAAAGTGTACCATACTACAAATATGAACCAGAGCCTGTGCTTGAGAACTCAAATTTCGGCTTTATTGGGATCGAACGATTCTGACAGATCGGAATGTACCAGCAAATAGGCCAGACATAATGCTAATGGATAAGCAGCGGAGAATGGTATGGCTTGTCGATGTTGCAATACCAAACAATAATAACCTAAGTGCAAAACATCATGAAAAGATAAATAAGTATAGTACACTTATAGATCCAATTAAGAGGCAGTGGAACGTAAATACGGTGAAAATAGTCCCAATAATAATATCGAGTACTGGACTAATACCAAAATTGCTGCACGATAGTCTAAGGGAGATAAAAATGCCGGAATACATATGGAAGCAAATGCGGAAGGCAATAGTGATTGCAACTACACACATCGTCCGGAAGTTTATGGGAAACTAGAATAAATTTATTAAGTTAGGATTTTAATAGAATAAGATTTGCACTGTGATTTTAAATAATTTGTGCACATCAGAGCCTAATCTCTTGGCATAGCCAGAGATAGGTATTTTCAATCTCACAGAGATTGAGAAATTCATAAACTCAAATAATAATAATAATAATAATAATAATAATAATAATAATAATAATAATAATAATAATAATAATAATAATAATAATAATAATAATAATAATAATAATAATAATAATAATAATAATAATAATAATAATAATAATAATAATAATAATAATAATAATAATAATAATAATAATAATAATAATAATAATAATAAATAATAATAATAATAATAATAATAATAATAATAAAAATTATAAACCACTTACGTAATGTTCTGACTATAACATTTGTTATAACTGTCACAATGTATGGCACGTCTGGAACACAGTTGTTACTGTTTTGTTATTGTTATGACACAGTTGCTAAAACAATTGTTTGAGCAACTATGTCCACCATCAAAACAAAATTGGAATTTTATGATTTTTCAAAGCAATATTGTCAACACGTTCTATCCATACCAAAGACATTAACAACTTCTTGTCAGCAGTTCTGCCGGCGTTTTGTTCGTTGTTATAACTAATAATTTGCTAGTCAAGACAGGGCGTTAAGTTTGCCTTCGAACAAACAAAATATATTTTATTTTTTCTTTGATAAATTACATTTGTACATGCATACCGTCTAAATCAATAAATCATTGAGCAATTCATGTAAAATTTCACAAGCATTGAACTGTACAACAATCTGATGCAACAAGTTCATGTGGTTTTGATTATTTATTGAGGTTTCATGTGATACACAACCAACACACGATAAATGCATACATATGTACAAGTTTGTTTTCATGTTTTCCAAGTCTTCAAGGCACTTTATAAACAGCACCATTGATGTCGACAGAAATTATTGAGTTTCAGATGACCATTAAGCTGAAGTGAGTGATAGCATTTAATACAATGAACTGTATGCCACATAGAGATCCACCACATCGCCATCCATTTAACAGACATTATTATGAGTTCATTTTATTGCCGTAGACAGCTTTGGCAAAACAACAACATCCATGCAGCTGCCAAGTTTATGGCTTCAAGGTAAATTAAAAAATGGATGCTTCAATATAAGTATTATCACAATAAGAAAAAGTAAAACGTTTTTTGACCGGTTCGAATCTTTGGTACCCTTCAACTATTAAGACATCAAAAAAATTAAATTAAATTGCACCCAGCTGACCAGTTTTATTACAGTATCGCCTTCTTTGACCAAACAATGTCTACTTCGCTTACAGGTCCAATATATTAAGAAATTGTTTTTCGCTATATCTCGGATATATTTCATTTTCATTTCCTTTATTCATTCACTCTTCAATATGCAATATATACGCTACAAAGGCAAAAAAAATACTACATTACATAACAGAAGTTAGACCTAAGATAAAAAGCTTATATGTGGACCGACGTCAAAAAGTTTCATAAATTTAATTTGAAATGGCCAAAGCTTATTACTCCCCTTCCTTTTTTGCCAAATGAAAAAAAAACGTTATAGATTGAATACAGGCCCGATTTCGCGAGAAATCGGCTCTATGTGAACCGATGTAAAAAAATTGCCAAATAAAGACGGAGACGTTTGGAACAATGACTAGCGATCGGTTTTAAAAATATTGAAGACAGTAAAAATGTTATCTTAAGTTCACACCAATATAAACAAAGATTTAAAAAATAGCTAAAATAAATTCTTTCCCATTTTATCAATTAAATTTATTTTATATGCTTATTTCGTTTGCATTTTATTTTAGCAATAAACAATAAGAAATTGTTGAAAGTTGACCAACCTTCGTACTTTGGGTTGACGGAGAAGTATTGAATCGGACAGAACTCACAAGAACACATGTATTTTGTCTCAGTTAATTGTCAGTTAAAAAAGGTAGCCCGCACTTTATAATTAAATATCTGCACAAGTTTGTTTCATTCAAAGATTGGCATCTTAAATCTTGCCACCATAACCTTTGTTTTTTCGTTTTCTTTTGGCATATCACATGTCTAATTCTGAACTTTTTATATACATATATCAATCTTTTCAGTTCAAGTAGCATATATGTATGTATTTGTTATCAGCTGCGGTAAAAACTTGCATTTATAACGAGTGCCAAAGGAAAATACAAGTGTTCGACCAAGAGGACCAAATCTCGTATCTAAGCCAATAATAACAACTTCAATAGCTTTTGCTATGCATGCAGGATTATTTGCACTCGATATTTTAGTTTTTAAATTTGATTTAAAGACATAAGTTAAAGGCATTACTGATGAACTTGATATATTTGAGCTGCTAAACTCTTGAGTAACTTGAAATGGAAATGGAAAATATCCAATCACCTGCAGATATACAAATTTGCTCATAATTGTTGAGATACAATGTTATGGATTCTTTTATTTTACATAAATATACATACATACATACGAATGCGTGTGTGCTTGCTTGTTATAACATATTTTCGTAAAAATCTGCCGATTTTTTTTATATATATTATACTAAGTATTCACTTTAGATATTCGCATACATTTTAGGTAATGCGAATAGAAAAAACAAGCGAATAGTTCGCATATGCGAATGCGAACATTCGTTACGCCCCTAAATAATATCATTAATTACTTTTCTTTTCTTGCATTTCTTTTAGTTTCGCAAATAAAATCAAGTTTTTTGAAAATTTTATATCTTACCTTTTGTGGATATTGGCCAATTCTCCCAGAAATTTTGATATTAAATGCATAACTATTTGATATTTCTTTTGTACCTTAAGAAGTGAACAATTAGGTCACATTTATTTTTGTGCTGAGGGATTAAAAAATTAACAAAATCGGGTTGAAAAATAAGTGAGATATTTAGCTACAATTTCTTCCTTTTTGTTTGTTTTTTGAAAATTTATCCATGTTTTTTTTTTATTTTTTTTTATCATATAAATCAAATGATAGGTAAGTATGTTTGGCAAGAGAAGCAAGAAAATAAAAACTAAAAAGCACACACATATAAATATTTCTCTTCATTGGCATGCGCTGAAAGCTGAACATTGGGATTACGTTTAAAAGCGCATGTACCCGTAAGAAAAAAATGATAGAAAACAATAATAAGAGAAAAATAAAGTATTAATAATGTGTTAAAGTAAGTATATAATACTTACATAATATGGTAATATTTATTTAACTAAATTAAAACAATTTGGAAATTCATCAGCGTTGTCATCTTAGTAGTTATCGTGATGTGTTTAGTGCTTGGAAGTCTTGGGCGCGACAGGAACACAGGAAGTTCCATAAATGCTTTTAATTATTAGACACCATGGTAAAAGGATACTTAAAATTTGGCACGGCTACTTTCTTAATTGTTAAATTTGCGTTGAACGAGTCTACATACTAAACCAAAAATAAGTTCCAACACATGCAGCTGCACAGTTGTTTTGCACATTTTATGCAAATTTCTTACTGAAAAAAATATAGTATACAACAAACAAAATAAACAAATAAACAATAAAACCTGTTTGCCTTTTAGAATTTCCAAGAGTTCAATGAAATTCACAGAGTTGTTTAACCCTGTCCTAATTAATTGAACTCTGCAAGACTTTATAACATGATTGTGTAACAAGACTAAACTGACGCCAGCTATTAGTTTACACATTTTCAGACTCTTCGTTTTTTATTTTAATTTCTTTAACTTTTTCTTTGACAAGCATAATGCCTGATTTCCCATTTTAGTATTATTATAAAATAAATTGATATTTCTTTTGCATAACAACACTGTCGCAGCAGCTTTAATATTTTAATTTGTTTATTGAATAAATAAGAATGTAGTGAATACATGTTTTTAATAAAAAAAAAGTTTACGTATGTGTGTATATACATATGTATAAGTATTTCTGCCGAATCACAAAAAATAGTGCAGCAGAATTGCTAGAAGTTACTGATGCCATCAATAGCATTTAAAATTTTGAAATGCTTAAAGTATTTATGCAATGATTGCAATAGCAAAATACAGTGAGTGTCATGGATACTTGATAACGTTTTAAGAAAATGTGTAAATAGCAAAGTGTAGTTGTATATAATTGCATATATAAGGTAAGATGATAATAATAACTTTAACTTTTATATATGGCACTTTTTATTGTTTTTATTGTTTGAGCCTCCAAAATCCACACTGCCTGTATAATTGTTCTCAAATGGCGTCAGCAATGAAATTTGTTTATACTTTTGAACAAATAAAACTATTCGATTTGAGAAGTACTCCAAAGTTGCACTTGGTAGAAAAGGATACTCAGTTTGGTAGGATTATTATTATGAAATATTTTTATTTCTTTGAGTGTATTCTTGATTCCATACTGGATCTAATAGAAATTCTTGTCAGCCAGTAGTTGAGTTGGTATATCGATGTTCCTTAATGAGAACTCATTCTGACGCTGAATGGGTTTTTGTTGATGGAAATAGCAACTTGACTTACTGTCCATGTTATTACCATGTTTTTCACATATGTTTCTGTAAAACGTTGGCAATTTGATACTTTTGCTTTGTTAAGCATGTGGTAAACAGAATTTTGTTTCGATTTTTCTGAAAATTTTAAATGCTAAAATTAATTAAAATCATCAAAGCAGTTTTCGAAAGGTGCATTAAAGGTGCACCAAAAGGAATAAATTAATGTTTTAAAGATTTTGGCTCCTTACCAGCCAAATTTATATCATCATAAACTTGAAAACTTGAACAAAGTAAATTTTCTTGAAGCTCGTACTCTTCTAGATCAATTTACGGTCCCTGAAAGTTCCCCGAATTCCAAAAAAACACAATATTAGAAATGTGAGAAGCCTGACTTAAAATATATATATGTATACATGTCGTTGCTCTGAAAATGCTTAAATATTTAATCGAAATCATTAGATCCTTCTCAAAAGGCAAATCTATTTATGGTACAAAAGACATACCTGTGTATATAATAAAATATAATGTCTGGTGTACCGAGCATTACCAGTGTTCCTGGAAACTTAACATGCTGAATTTCATCAAAATTATTAAAGTCGTTTTCTAGAGATCAGTTTTATATACAGCATTAGCAGAAATGTCTGAAAATTGAGATTGAAATGAAATAGATTTTCCCGTGACCATTTAAAATTTCTAAATACTGAATTTATCCAAATCAGTAAAGCCTTTTTCGAAAATCAATATTATATACCGTAATGTTATAAATTCAAGAAAACCGAATCACAATAGATTTTCCAAAGACCATGCTGTATTTCTTTATAGTCAGCGAAAATTCCGGGATAGTAAACTTTGGAACAACTGGTAAAGTTGCATCGAAGAACCCACTTTTGTCAGGGATGCATGACAAAATCGAATGAAAATAGATTTATCCTGGGTAAATTAATTTTACCAAGATAATAGCCGAAATCAATATATTTGCTATCGCAAATGCCAAAATAATTAATAAATAAATGTTCAGGGAAATAATTTTATACATGTACTTCCTAATGAAGCGGCCGTGGCAAAGTTATTTTGTTTATCTTATTATTATCAATATTATCAGAAATTATTCGTTATTTAGCTCTGTCTAGTTGCGATTTTTTTTTTTGTCCGACATTATTTGCTAAATATTTTTGTAAAATTAGAGGTTGATATTCTCAAAAACTGTAAAAAAATTTATTGTCTGCACAACCCTGACTTAACTTCCTCAAGAAAGTATTTCTTAAAATACTTGGTTTGTTCATTTATTTGCTGACATTTAAACACGAGCTTACTAACAAGAGTCGAACTAGTTTAGCATTTATTTACTTATTTTGTTATTTTTTATTTTTTTTATATTTTATTTTTATAACCTTTAACGAAAAGGATCTTATAGACTTGCCTAACAATAGGCCTATTATAAAACACTTTTGAATCGATCATACAGTTTTTTGATCCAAAACTTAAGTTAATCGTTTTCTGCTGCCGTATTGAAAGCAAACGCGCATCGCACTAGTGATGCATGGATGAATACTCCATTTTGTCTTACAATTAGCAATCAAAATCAATTCGATAATAAAATTGTGTATGTATGTGTGTGCGAAAGTACTGCCACAAAGTTTGCTTTAAAGTTTCCTCGTTAATTATTTTGCATTTAATGCAACAATTTATTTTACAAAACATGCTAAAACAAAACTAAGCAAGTTTGTAGAATTTTGTTTTTTTTTATTTAATAGCAACAATGTATTTTAGAGTATTTCATTTCCTTTGAGTGAATACAATGTAGAATATATACATACATAAATATTCCTAAATTATTACAACGCTGAGGAAATAATAAAAGGAACCTCAAAATACTTAAAAGTTTTAAACAGTAGGAAACAAAGGCTTGACAATGCAAATAAATTTCCAAAAAGGAAAAGAAAACTGAGCTGGTAACAAGTTCTAAAATAACATTTTTAATTTCTTCTATATGTTGTTTATAGATAATCGAGTAAGACGGAGGTAGATATGTAGAAATGCATAAAGATTTTGATATTCTTAACCTTTAATGAGATTTGATACAAGTGTATTAAACTTATGGATTCTTAAAGGAAATCAAATCAAATCGCATGCATACATGTGTATGTATGCAGGTACCTAAATACATAGTTGCATACAATTCAATGCAGTTTAATATAAAATACATAAAATAATAAATTGACTTTTAAGAGCTCAATGGACACTGTTAACAAGAACGCGTGTCTGTTCGAATGCAATAGGTATAAAGTGTTTTATGCTTTTAGCAGTAGAAAAAACTATTTTGCACACCTTTGCCGTTTATGACGCATCTGTTTTGCCTCAGCCAGCCACTCTGCAGTTCTTTTGTTAATGGTGAGAAAAAGAGTCATAGAAGCATTGAATAGAAAAACTAGGCTATACATATATACATACATGTATTGAACTTTGGCCTTTGTAATGGAATCGCTTGGACTTGGGATTCTTAATCAACAACTAAATGCCGTCAAAGCAAAGCAAATGGTTTTGATGAAAAGGTTGTCAAAAGAAGTATCAACATACATACACAATCAATTTAACCCGTTTTAAAGAGCCAATCCATATTTTAGAGTTCGGTTTGAAGTTACTATATTAATAAAGCCATTTGAGATTTCGCCATATCTTGTAATAAATAATAATAACATGCACAATGATAATACACTTGCATTAAATCACCAGAATAAAAATATGAGCGCTACACTCTCCATGATATTGGAAATACATACATACAAATACATATCTTGTGAAAAGAATAGTCAGCTAAAGTTTCTATTTCAAGCTGCTACATAAGTGTCAGGCCTTTCTAACATACGTATCAGCAGGGAGTGGTTCCAAGGGATAATAAAGTTTACAGTTAATGTAAGTTAAATCTGGCGACGTTAGTCTGTATGTGTGAATGCATTTCACTATCGTTGTAAGAAAATTATTAAGAAAATCGCATGATGGATTAATCGTCAACACCAATGTAATCGATTTTAAGCTGCAGCCTATCGCGATTTAAAATAGTTGATCGTTTAGTCGGAAGCAGAGTTACAAGCCGAAGCTATTTTGTCGACGGCGGCTGTGGACCGAAAATTTCCAGTGGTGACTTTCTCGATTCGTGATCGGCGGCCAGAATTTAGCGTAAACTTTTAAGAATTATAGCGAT
>BGZK01004170.1:0-15819 GCA_005406025.1 Eumeta japonica | reverse complement strand
ATGTCATAGCCTTTTTTAAAATCACAAAGTTACAGCGAAATTTCTTCCTTTTCATGAACTTTATTGATTAAATAAAAAAAGCTGTTATGGACAGTTGGACACATTTCTTTTCTGGAACACTCCTACTTTCCATAAGTCTAATAGCAAATAGGTACTATTTGCCAAAATCTATTCAGTAGATACATCAAGTTGAAATGGGGAAAAATTTCTATTTACTCCCTCTCTAGCCTCTAAGTGATTAATCGTGATATATCACATTTCGTCCTAAGTTGAGCACTAGATTACTTATTTTATTCCTACAACGAAAACACGTACTGACACTACTCAATTGTTTTATTATGAAAGGATCTCGCTGCCGTTCTTAATACCGATCCCAGTCGTGCTCGCTGCGCTGGGGCCGGACCGATGTATATCTTGATCTTCCATTGGATTTTGTTTTTGCCGATGACCGATTTCTATAAATAAGTAAGAAATTCGTTCTATGCTCACACGAGAGAAATCGCAAGCAAAAACTAGTGTATACTAAAACGTAGCCGGATAATATATTTCTACATCGAATAAAAATCGAGTAAGTCGGACCCGAGGTCCTTGTGTTCTAAACGACTGACAGACAGACGTTGTGTTCGTCTTAGTATGTATACGATGGTATGCGTGACACTTCAGTCTAGACATTTGACACTATTAGGTAGCACAATTACACTTTACATACATATCACAAACGTTTGTTATGTATTTGTCATAAAGAATAAAATATTGAATCCAATGATTCTGAGACATGTAACATATTAGTGGCCTCAATGAACTTGTTTTGGCATCATCAATCGCGCGTTTTGCAAAGCTTTTACGTGAATGTAGCCCTATATATTGATCACATACTTGATGGAAATAAATATACTGAACAGTTCAAACGTGTAGTTGAAAAAAAAGCACATTCGATCAGTCAGATGCTACGAAAAGGAAAGTATTTTTGTAAGATAACATTTATCTGATATATAATTGGGAAAAAGTTCTTTAATTCGACATACGAGAGAAGTGAGTTAGTAGAAATCGTCACGTAATGAAAAAGCGTAAAGCCCCCTTCGTTCAATACGAAACGAATTTTACTCTCTACCTCTTTCTAAAACGCGCTAATTAGTTGAGCAACGTGGAGCAAAGACAGGATCAACGCGCGTGCGATTGTTAACTCCATATTATACAGATTCATCTTGATCTTTATCTATATTTCTATTTAGTATATTTTTTACCTTTGTTATTGATATATATGAATTTTTTTGATTTGATTACCTACCTTACATTATTTAAATTGAAAAAATTATAGAAAATGAAAAAAATAATATTTACATACTTTATATTGAATTTTAAATATGTATATGTACCAAACATATACATATAATATGTATCATAATGCAGGTTTTTATGCTATCCGCTTGTAGTAACTCACCACTAAATGGCGCAATAGTGCAATAAATTCTTCAGCGTTTAATAGATAGCTATGAAAATTAGCATATATATAGGTATTTGATTACGGCCAATATTTTCGCTCGTTTATTATATAATTACAATTCGGCACTATAGATGGGCCTACAAAGTATCAACTTTTATATTATTCTACTGATCGTGATCGTGAATATTGATATAATTATATGTATACTCAGGTGAAGTCAGAAAATTGTATACTTGCGCACACACAAAAAAATTGAGAGTGACAGCGCAGTAGAGACATCACGGCATGACAGCGTAATACCGTTTGCCGGCCCGCCATTCGAGATGATTTTACATGAAAAATGTAATAATGGTTAAGATATTTTGTTCAGAAAAATGTTTTATGTAACTTTCTATTCTTATTGTAACTGTAGGCACGTGTCGTGATTCTAAAATACCCTTCTCCGACAAATTATTGTACACTCGTACGGAACACTCGTGTTTGGATGCGCAGACGCGAGTGGAGTGTACATTTATAAAGCGGCACCTTTATTCGTTATCAGCTTTTTGTTAGCATTTACTGAAAGACTTAACATCTATTATGGTTACTGACGAGGGTATATCGCATCATTACATCTTATCTTGGACATTTCAAAGGGTACATTGAACTTTGCTCATATAACGGTGTATACATTTATTTATATTTATGATAACTGTATAATATCGGAAACCGGTTTCTAAGACTGTCTGCAAGACGCGAGAGTACGTGTAAGGTGGTTCGTAATTAATGAGGTATGGGCAACCTTTGAAATGTTGTCGGCCAAACTTTAGTGTTCGAATACCTTCGCGGACCGCGTACAAAAAGTAGTGCGTTTTAAAGTAGTGTTCATAATTTTTAGCAATAGATATCAGACATGAAATTTTTCAAAATGTTTCGCGGGCCGGCTCAAATCTTACAGAGGGCCGGATGCGGCCCGCGAGCCGGCTGTTGTCCACATATGGTATAAACACTAGTAAGCGACTTATATCTGTAGGTCAAGAAAGTGATAGTTCTGCACCACCATGTCCTTGCTACAAATTTTAAACATTTACCTTTAAATTTGACGATCTCAAATAATTCCTGAAGGATCATGAGTATACGGATTTCCTGCTAACTCGAGAAAATTGGATTAAAAGCTTTCGGTGTTTTAAGCTTACCGGCGTGGACTTTAGTTAATAAAATTTTTCTTTGTATTTAAATTCAACGTATGCCTAAACGTGAGGTGTTAAACACTAGTTCTTAGTTTATTGATAAATGATTTACGCAAAAAGTTTTTTCGCACGGCCGTCACAATAAATCGTATTTCACCTTCTTAACCATCTAAAATGGTAATAGGTTTTTCGGAGCCCCGGAGGCGTACACCCCGGTCCCCTTCGTCGCCATAATCGGAACTGTAAACGGTATCGACAGAGCTGTTAATAACACGTTTCTTACGTGAAAATCATTAATAGACATTTGCACAGCTACCACACTAGTGTCAGTCGGCGAAAATCACCACTGGTGGGTATAATTTTTATTGTGGTATGCACTTTGCGGGCGGAGTTAGCCGTCTATTACGGCACACTTCACACTCGCCAGTAGAGATTGGTATTCTGTATTAGACTACACAATTTTTCCACAAAATGTCAGCTACCAGTGAAATTGGAATCTGAACACTTTTTTAAGTATCGTGTTGGTTTATTCTCGTATAGAGTTTTGGGAGTGTCTTGTTGAACAGGTCGTAATCAATATCTAATTATATTTACTACTAAACTTCTCAACTAATAAATATTTTGAATGTAAGGCATATCTACTAATGTTTAATATACGCACATATACTACAGGATGGTAATCCAGAAAAAACCAGCGAAAAAAAACGGTACTCCGGTTTGAGTTAGAGTTCAGATCGGTGTAATAAATAATCCAGAAATGTACGTTATCATCTGCCCAATCCAAATTTGAAAAAAGTTGACGTATTGCATATTAAAAAAAAATGTATTTCTTTGCAGCATCGGTTATATATTGTAACGTGATTTATATACCTACTTTTTTTAAATTCCGTATAAAGCGTTTGTCTTAACATCGACTTTTATAGAAAATTTTGAAATGGTCATCCTAAAACAGACTAGATAATCGTAATACAATATATTCGGATTTCTGACATAGAAAAATCCGTTCAGATTATACGCAAGACTTGTCAGTACAAGGTGGAACTACAAATGGGCCAATCAAAGCGTTTTCCGTTTTGCACAGAAACTATTTGGAATTGAGCGGCGGCCAATTCGAGAGGGATAATTATTCGGAAATTGATGCATTTGGTGTTTCCTCCGGACGATTAGGCAATTTTCACTGAGCCGCCTGCTTTTATTTTTGATCAAAAATAATCTATTTTCCCTTTTTTTTTTTCAAGTATAGGCTTAGTGTACGTACACTCTATTTTAATAGGTTTTATATCTAAATAATACTTGCACTCTCTAAAAGTTTTAATTTTTTTATAAAACTTTCAACATTAATAATTTAAAAATGAATATCCACCTAAAGTGAATTGCGAAATATTTGATGACTCATTTAAAGTGATCAGAGGTCACTATTTAAAATTGCCGGAAGTGTGACTTTTTTTTTTTATGTTTTGGAGTTTACTCCTTAAGAAACGATTCTCGTATATATAGTCCACGGTACGAAAATATTATGGACGGTAAAATAAGGCGTTAACTAAAAAAGTGAAGAGTATCGTTATTTTGGGCAACGCACTTTGCGTTCAAGCATCGTACGTTGGTTATCACAAACCTGCTGTCGCAGTGTTTAGTGATAAGGATGCTGTTCAAGAAATTAATACAGACAAAATGATATTAACTATGAAAGAAATCAATCTTCCGAATAATATAATTATATAAAATAATATTATTAATATGTAACTTAAATTATTTAATATATTTAAATGGTTGAATATACGTAATTAGAATAAATGTATATATGTTCTTACAGTATTATAAAAGTTGCGTTCGTTTACCGCGCATTTTCTAGCCTTTAGCATATAATATAACAATCGTTCGTAAAGAGTTAATACCAGTTGTGCGATCGACTAACCCTGAATCTGTTATTGTTATATTGTGTGATTGCTCACATATAACAGTAAGGCTGAAAATTGAATTTAAGACTTACAGGGTTGTTTTTGGAGGATGAATCTTGCATTATTAGTTCAACATCAATATTTTGTGGTATAACATCCGATTTAGAACGACCTTCTTCAAATCGCCCGTGAGCATAGACCGCCCACGATTAAACTCACAAAATTAGTAATACACTATTGTTTTCGATGGTGCTTCATCCCCAAAAGTCGAAATGAGTTTATTGACGTCCTGTTTTTGAGTTAACTCACGCCGAAAATCGTAAAAAATCATGGCATGAAAATTTTCACAAGGTAAATCCATAGTGATAAAGACATGTAATTTTCAAAAGAACGTCACAATGGTAAAACAATTGACAGCTACATAAAACAAATTGTATTCTAAAGAGTTTCATTTTTAAATGTTCTAATTAATTTTTAAATATTTTCCTGTATGTGGCCAGTTCCGGATACAGAAATAGTAGCCCTCGTATCAACAATATACTGAACGCTTCCCTCTCTACTACATTAGAAAGTCATTATTTTAGGTGTAAACCAGTGCGTTTCTCTATATTTATTTACTTATTCGTAAAGATCGATTGCTTAAATGAATTTTTCCTTAAAAAGTTTGAGTATTTGTAAATTTTAAATATGTGTGATAATTATAGTAAAAGTAATAGGAGAATATAAAAAGTTCAGAAATTAGCTCAGCACAATCTGTAAATTTACATTTATTAAAAATATTGGAATATTCAATTTAGATGCTAAAAATCTGACAAACGTCTAGACCGCTAATTCTTTTTTTCTGAAGTCTTTGAAGACGAAAAATTTTTGAAATATGTTTCTAAAAATGCTTGATTTATGTTACATTGAGTTGTGTGTTACATGAAAATTAAAAAAAAACGCTCAATAATAATGACTCTCGAGCTTTTCTTCGAAAGTACTTCTCATAATAATATGCTAAAAATTATGTAACAAGACGGTATTATACAAACTACATACTTTCTTTGGATTAATACGTATTTCACATACAATACGATTATTATTTTATAATAATTTATGTTAATTATATTATTATTGAATGTTAAAATGAGTTTACTATTATCTTTACACACACTTGATCAACAATATATGTACTATGCGATCATAAGTCTCAAAATGTATACATATAAGTGTAATGTGAGAGAAAGCGATTTCCTGAAATAAAAAAATATTGCTATGTAATGTAAGTTATTATTTGTGCCTACAAAATGAGTTTACTAATCATAGAGGACAGTGTACGCGCCCGGATAGCTTGAAGTATGTTCGTCAGTGTGGAAACTCGCCCCTTTTAGCTGACACGTCGTCCTAAAAATCCGGGACCACGGCGCGTGATCGTTTAGTGGCACTATAAATTTTGTTTTTGATGTACTTCTGCAAATTGTAACTTATGTATAACAATTGGGTCAAGCTCGCACCGGCCGAAGTTTTTATTATTCGACTCGCCCACGCAAAGACTCGGCTTTAATGACAGATCGCAAGTAATCGCCACTTCCCGTGTCTATCCGACTCGCCCCAATTCCGTCAGTTATCTATGCTCTAGGGAATCAACTTCAATTTCAAAAAAGGGGGGGAGGATAGAATGGTGTATACAAGGAAATATCTGTTTTACAAAAGTCTGTCAAAAAAAAAAATGATTTATTGTGTTTTTACTCATAAACGTCAACGTCTATATAAATTTGCATACAATATAAAACTTAAAAGATGTGCGGAGACGAAATAACATAATACTTCGCAGCAAGAAAGCTTACATTTTCATCGAAACAACTAAAACGTAGCGCAAAGCCGAGGCGTGTGTTAAGAGCTTTCTGACACGGAGGTAAAAGCGCATCCCACTTGTCACGTTGGCCCTCCACTGGGAAAGTATAGGTGGGTTATACAGGAGAGAACAATGCCACCCTACGAAACTGGAAGGTCGTATTTGACAAATTTATGCCTTTATGAATAACTTATTTATGTTATATCATAGTAAAATTTAGCAGCATTAATTAGCAATTTTTGAGTGAGTTATTGAAGAATGAAATGTTTTGTTTACCTATAAATCACTGATTATGAATAGATAATTTGACAAAACATTGTAACAGTTTTGTTTGTAATAAAACAATTTGATCAGTTTGAAGCTAACTATTATAAAAAAATGAAAAAAACTGCGTCGCAAACATAAAAAAAAAGAAAGATAATGGCGTACAGTCGATGAAAACAGGATATCATGATAAACAAATATTTGTACACCATTTGTAAATCCGACCGGACTGTTTAAAATCACAGCTTTTTTTTTCACTTCGAACAAATTTCAGTGAAATTCTTATTGAAATCACTTTTTGTCAAATACATACTATAAATGAAAGTCTTTTTGATATATAAAACAATAAAGACAAGCCTAATGCTATTAAATAATGTGAATAATTTGGTTTAACCTTTGGCAAATAATTTATGCTAGGTAGTAATAAGCTCTTGGTAAATGTAATAGACGGTTATATAGAAAATTATGAAGTATAAAAATAGAATTACTTGCCTTAAAATAAATTAATAGACTGTGTATAAGTAACTATGCGGCATTTTTCAGTGCCTAATCTGGTGTCGGTAATGACTCTTTTTTTCCTCAACCCAATGTTATATATCTCGTCAGGGCTTCATTTATATTTCAGAATTCTTACTCCTAATAATCATTATCCTTCAACAAAATTTTCCAATAAAACACATATATATATATATCGAATACATTATAGTTTGTATCCTGAATATAAATAAATTTCCTGCTGAAAAATTGAAAAATAAATCAAAAACTGGGAAGTTTATTTAAGTCCAAATTATAAAAATGGAGTTTTCATGAGGTCTTAACTTTATATGGTCCTAGGAATGTATTTTGATCTTTATCAGAGCGATTATGTATGTCTATGTCGATGTATATCTGTACCTGTCTGTGTGTGTTTGTCTTTTTATGTTTCTGTCTATATGTCTCTGTTTGTATGTATCTTTGTCCCTGTGTCTCTGTGTCTTTGTGCATCTGTGTCTCTGTGGCTCTGTTTTCCTGTGTCCCTGTGTCCCTGTGTCCCTGTGTCCCTGTGTTTCTGTGTATCTTTGTTTCTGTGTCAATGTGTCAATATGTCAATATGTCAGTGTGTCTCTGCGTCTCTGTGTCTCTGTGTCTCTGGTCTCTGTGTCTCTGTCTCTGTGTCTCTGTGTCTCTGTGTCTTTGTGTCTTTGTGTCTCTGTGTCTTTGTGTCTCTGTGTTTCTGTGTCTCTGTGTTTTGTGTCTCTGTATTTCTGCGTCTGTGACTATGTATCTGTGTTTGGGTCTGTGTCTGTATCTGTGTTTCCCTCTATGTTTGTGTGTATGTGTTTTTGTGGGTGTGTGGGTATGGGTGGATGTGTAAGCAAACCTCTCGAAGTAATAGATTAACTGATCAGAACGCGGCTGCAATATTCGATAAAGGTTTACTCAACTAAGATTTCCTGAAAATCTGAACTTAGGAAGCTTAAGCTTATTATCCGGTCAAGTAAATTAAGAAAATTTTCAAAATAGTGTTTTTCCATTGGGCCAACGTCGCGCACAATATTCGCTCCACAACGCCCACTTATAAATAGACCATGTGCGGGATTAGGCACTATTTGTGTGATCGCCTCGGGACGCGCCCGCGGTGTATCCGAAAAGGGTTATCGTCTAAAATTAATGCGTACGGCCAACCTGTGCGCCGCCAAAAGACCGCAACAGTATATATGCCCACGTTTATTTACACAATAAAATTATAATATGAAACGAATCTATTAGCATATCACTTAGGCGACATTAATAGCATGTGACTGGTTGATCACGATAACGAAATTGAGTTACGTCGACGAGACGTTCTCATGAGATTAATTTGTACAACAAATCACATAAGTTAGTTTTAAAAGTTCTTTTGGTTTTGTGTGTAAAGATAGTTCCATGATTTTGGTTATTCTGAAAAAAGTTGTTCCGCTTATCGTCTAGATTTTTTTTCTTAACGTTTGTGTTTTAGAATATTTGTATGCTGTTGGGTCCGCTCTCTACAACATCTATTCAATTTATTTTAAATAGAAGAACTAGTAATATGTTTTTTGTGTTTATGTAGAATGCAAATATTTGAATAGGTATTTCATTGAAAAATCTAGATATTTTCTTTAATATAGTTTTGATTTGAATACAAATTAAAAAAAACCTTTAATGATGGCACGAAATTGTATTTCATTGCAATCATTTATTAGAAAACATAATTCAGTGAGAACATTAACTATTGTTCTGTATTTTATATATTTTTCATAAGGCGTACAAATAAAAAAGTAAACATCGCGGCACTGTTCCAATTGTAAGCTTCAGTTTCTGAGTGTAGCAAAAACTGGTTTCATTACCTTTTTAAACAAATACGAAACCATTCAAAGGGCAAAATGTATGTACAACAGGGAATGGAACACAACTCCATCAAATTCAAGTCCTAAGTATTATCTGTGATTCTCATTGGTGAGCGAGATTTTTAAAGCGGTAGTGTCTTAGCTGTTGAAAGCGTTGCGTTAATCATGAAGGTACATTGTTCGATCCTTACTTGGTAAACTGTCCAAGTTGAATTATAAAAAGTGTCTGATTCCTATCCGAATCTTAGTACACAATTAGGCATCAGATGATTGGGAAGTGGACTCACATTTTAGAGTGAAATAGAGTCACATGTGAATAGAGTCCCAGTGGAGACGGCCTCTATCTTTTATAGCATTTGTGTATATACACAAACAGCTTATACTATGTACTATGGTATGTGTGACTTCACAGGTATATAATACATACTACGTGACATTACTTTGCATTTTTAGATTCCACAACATTCATAACTATGATTACACTCACTTTACGTCGATCAAACAATACGATATTATCATTCGATTGGTACTCTATTAGTTTATGAATGTATTTGCCTCAAAAAATCTCAAATGTGGCACACTTTCCTTTACGTAGGTAATTAATTTTAATACAATTATAGTATAGCAACAACAACTTCATTTCTTCCAATTCTTACATTTTCCGTAATAATTTAGTTTTCTTTTTATGTCCATCCCTGTGATGTGATTCTCTTAAACATCTTTTGTTGAGAATGTCTTTACTTTTGTTGGCGAACATAATTAAAGTGACAGTAAAATTAATGCGTTGTGACGGACGCCTTTATGTCGCAACAAAACAAGTAGCAGATGGGCGGAGTGAATTACGGAGGCGTTCAAGACCTTATTTGTCATCTTTGAAATTATATGACATCAACGACGAGATCCGGAATAGAAAAGAGTATTTCACCATCGACGTGGAAAAACTTCAAGACTGCAACTGGGACAGCATATTGTAGGATAAGTGCAGTCAACGCCCATTGTCTAAGAAGACAATGAGTAATGCAACAGAACCGTGAAAGCGTAAATTAAATTCTATATTGTTTGTAAAAAAAAATCATTATAGTCAAACAAAGTAGTTCAGAATTACTCGAATAATAATAATAATAATCTTTTAATAACTTACGATTTCAAATTTCGGATACGACAATAAATATTCATTTATTTTAATTTTCGTAGGATTTTGTGTACGTAATGAAAACCAGAACTCTATACAATAATTTTGGTCTGTCTGTCTATCCGTATAGCTTATTTTCCTGAAATCCATTGAACGACAAAAGTTAAGATTTAGCACATAAGTTTACGGAGCTCAATCACGAATGTATAATGTGGATAAACGAATTCTGATCATGTAAGGTAAATTTTGTGAGTGAATCATTAAACAAAAAGATTTGTGCAGATATGTCCTATGAACGTATTTCAGCACGAACGGAGTTGAAGATGTTTTCGGTAGTTTAAAATATATTAAACAAAACAAAGGAATTCGTTCCAAAAATAATACAAGATTTCTCCTAGTATTCTCAAAACTACTCAGTCTAAAATTTTTATTCTATAACAGGGCAATTTTTTATATAATTCTTTTATCGTAAGACTTAATGCGTCGATTTTTCAACAATGTCTTTTATATTATTTTCACATCAGCTTCTTTGAGGCGTGTAATATCAGTGATCACTTGCTTCGCCGGTGAAAGGAACTTTATACTTAAGAATTTCCGACTTCATGTGAAGTATGTAATCGGGCTAGATACGAGTATGTGCACTATATACGTCAATATTCTTTTTTTTATATAAAACCTGTGTTTTGTGAAGTATTATTTACATTGTATTAATAAGAAATGAGAACTATTTTTGCTTTTACAATAAATGAGGGTTAAACAACGTATTTTTGTTCACTGAGCAGGTTGCATTACCATACCGTATTTGGTGTAAATAATTTCTAGATTTTAGTCTTAGTATAATTATCATCGACATTGTTCAGCGATAAAAATTATACTGTCCATGACAAGATACGAAATACCTAATTTTATTCTTACTACGAAACTCACACGCAATCGATTCGATCCATCCATATTCCAATGAAATTTCATAAAAATATATATGGAAATTGTCACAATCCGATTGTCACAGTCAATAACATATTCCCAAGGGCTAATGCGATATAGTGATCATTTCTCTAATACTGATACATATTACATGAATTATTGAAGTTATACTCTTAGGCGCGTTATGAAAAATGATGAGAGTGAAATTTTAAGATTGTGTGACGCAAAATTAACAGATTGAAGCTGCCCGCTTAGAATTCGAATTTCGAATAATGACAGAATTTATGTACATTTAATATAAGAAAATAAAAATTATTTATTTAATTTTTAAAATTTAAACTGAACTTTATTGACTGTGTTGGCGAGTACTTTGATACTCTATGATAATCAGCGTCTGATGATGGAGCTGGAAGGTGGCCATAGGAACTCCGTAATTAAACGACGCAACCCCATCGAGTTTGGGCTCGTTTGATTCCTCTTGACGAGTACTTTGATACTATATGGTAATCAGCGTCTGATGATGGAGCCAGAAGGTGGCCATAGGAACTCCGTAATTAAACGACGCAACCCCATCGAGTTTGGGCTCGTTTGATTCGTCTTGACGAGTACTTTGATACTATATGGTAACCAGGGTCTGATGATGGAGCTGGAAGGTGGCCATAGGAACTCCGTAATTAAACGACGCAACCCCATCGAGTTTGGGCTCGTTTGATTCCTCTTGACGAGTACTTTGATACTATATGGTAATCAGCGTCTGATGATGGAGCTGGAAGGTGGCCATAGGAACTCCGTAATTAAACGACGCAACCCCATCGAGTTTGGGCTCGTTTGATTCCTCTTGACGAGTACTTTGATACTATATGGTAATCAGCGTCTGATGATGGAGCTAGAAGGTGGCCATAGGAACTCCGTAATTAAACGACGCAACCCCATCGAGTTTGGGCTCGTTTGATTCCTCTTGACGAGTACTTTGATACTATATGGTAATCAGCGTCTGATGATGGAGCTGGAAGATGGCCATAGGAACTCCGTAATTAAACGACGCAACCCCATCGAGTTTGGGCTCGTTTGATTCGTCTTGACGAGTACTTTGATACTATATGGTAATCAGCGTCTGATGATGGAGCTAGAAGGTGGCCATAGGAACTCCGTAATTAAACGACGCAACCCCATCGAGTTTGGGCTCGTTTGATTCGTCTTGACGAGTACTTTGATACTATATGGTAATCAGCGTCTGATGATGGAGCTGGAAGATGGCGATAGGAACTCCGTAATTAAACGACGCAACCCTATCGAGTTTGGGCTCGTTTGATTCGTCTTGACGAGTACTTTGATACTATATGGTAATCAGCGTCTGATGATGGAGCTAGAAGGTGGCCATAGGAACTCCGTAATTAAACGACGCAACCCCATCGAGTTTGGGCTCGTTTTTAATGATGCCAAAGAAGTATAACTTCTCAAGCGCGTACTTATGTACACGCATCCAATTTTTTATGTTTTTCTAACACTATTCGCAATTATATTACATCATAGCGCATCCTATATCACGCCTGAAAATAATTTTGTTGATAAACAAGATGTAATGAAGATTATGCATTTGATGAAAACTGCACTTGAATTGTCAGTGCTACTAGACAAGAAAATTCGTAATATACATGTAATATTTATGAGTAAATTATTCTTTTTTTTCTCATTTATCTCTTTCCATGGTTATGTGAATTTAAATAAAAAAACATTATAAGGCTTGATTGAACCGGTAGCATCACAGCCGCTGTTGATTGCATATAGAATTTTCATGCTCACGGAATACCTGGATATGACAGCCGCTTATTGATAAACGTGAATTGATTACATGAAGTAATCATATGCAACACTTCTTCAATATTCATATGTAGTGAATATTGAAGAAGTGTTGCATAAAAATAATTTCTATATTGTTATGCCTTTGATATTATTTTATACATGGATGCGTATGCTTTATATTAAAATTTAGTTAAATGAGGTATTAAATGATATGCTATTATTCTGTGAAATAATGTTATATTGTATTCTGAACCAAGATGAGTTCTGTGATGGATAGTAGGCCGTCGCCCCATAAATTAAATATTTTTAATTCATCTCAATAGAACATTCAAAGATATTCCCAAATATTATTTTAAAATATTCTTTATTATTAGACGGATTTACGGCTGCTGGTAGCCCGACGGTTAAGTACGTTGATTTCCAACCAGAAGGTACTGTATTCGATCCTGACCAGGGACGAATTGACCAATGATTCTTTACGTCGACTTGTACCAAAATCGTACCGAGACTCGTACCTGAAATTCCGTACGACAAGCCGTCAGTCACGGACGTTGCCGTTAATGACAATTGTCGTTAGAGGCGTCCGACCTGCACTAGGCCTTGTGGAGGGCTTGGGGTCTAAACCCTCAAATTAAAAACACAAAGAGTCGTGGGAGGGTATGCTTCAGCAGGAGGTTGATTAAAAATCTCATATAATTATAAGCAGGTCTATTAATGGGTAAGTTTTATTATTATTTTAGGGTTCTATATTCAAAGAATACCAACGGGACCCTTTACTAAGGCTCCGTAGTCTGTTCGTCTATTTGTTACAGGATGTATTTTTAACCGTAATAGCTAGACACTTGAAATTTTTATCGATTTTGTATTACTATGGCTGCTATAATAGAGAATAACAAAATAAAATTAAAGTTTATTATTAAAGGGGGCCTTGATATAAGGAGCGTGTTTTTTTTCGGTGTTTCCTTTGGGATTTAAATTTTTGTTTTTTGTTAACAATTTTTAAAAATAAACATTGTGAAATATGTTAATGTAAGGAACCTTTCATATGTGATTGTGATAAGCACTTATAACTGTGTACATGCGGAACCTCATGGCGTAAGAGTTCGCCTGATAAGGAAAACTCTAAACACATAGAAAAAAAAGTATTATTATCTACGATAATCCAGTATAAGTTATTTGCCGACCGTGACAAGACCGTACGTGATCGGATCCCTAACAAAGAATCGAATGTTGATATCGAAGCCCTTTTATTGAACCAATGGTCGATTCTGTTTGTATTGAAATAGTGGGCGTGGTTGTTTGTTGATTACTTAAAGTGAAGTTGCACATTCCCACGCTGATCGTTTTGCAGTTCTTTTGTCACGAACTGTTTCTTTGTTCCAAAGTTTCGATTGTCATAGCTTCAAAACCGTCACTTCTATAAGCTCACGTCTATTTCCTCGAGAGGTAGGCAGATACCACTGGTTTCTAGATAGTGTGTCCGATGTTTCCACATCTTTCTTCCTTTACTGACAACCATCAAATAATTTCATGCAAACTCGTCGGTTGCGCGTATATATAATTTCGGCTTCGTTGATACGCTAGTAATTTGGTCTGCATAAAATTTTCTAGGGTGACCGTTTCCGAGACTTTCATTATAAACTTTGACTCTGTCAACTTTTTTGTCAATTTACTAAAGTTCATCCTTTCTGGAGAGTAAAAGTATTGCCATATCTTCATTTATTAAAGTAATTAATGAGTATATTAGTGTTAGGTGAGTATATACTCATAATGAAACAATGAAATGGATAAAAAGATCGCCAAGGGTTGCCGTAAAAAATCCTGTGTAGACTTAAATAGCGGCATATTAAAAAAATGAAAAATTTCAACCACCCGAAATCGACCAACATTTATGAAAAGATTGATGGTACCAGCGAAGCGAGAGAGATATGCAAAAATCGTACCATGTGGAGACCTAAAGTCTCTGCTAAAGTCTAGGCTTGTGTTTATATTATTGTTATTATTACACTAAAACAACAATATTCCACTATCATAACATATCTCGCTACAACATTTAAACAAGTCCTATGAACCTGTAAAAATGCAGAGACGCCACAAATGGCATAAAATTCTATTTTACTATCAACATAAAATCGACTACCGTTCCCCAACAGCGATTAAAATTAAATGCAATAAATCGATGATGCACGTTGTCTCGTAAGCTGTGTGAACTTTCGAATGACTGATGGCGGATGAAGTCAACAGAAAGCGATTTATAAAGTTTATCCACAGGTGGACCGCGAATCCACGAGACATTCTGAAGTTCCCTGAAGTTGTTCGAACGAACAAGAGTAGTTTTAGAACAGCAATCGTCACTAGTCTATGCATATAATCTGTATTTGATATCAGATAATATTATCTGCATCAGAAAATCTTATCTGTGTATGAAAGTTAAAAGATATTTATTAATCAAATGTTTACAAATATGTAAAATTTGTTACTACAGCTAATTATTTACGTCCAATTAAGATAAAATTTAAACCATTAGGAAAAAACTTCCTCTCAAAATATAATATTAATATAAAATATAATAATATAAACTCACGTTTATTTCCCAGAAGGGTAGGCAGAGACTATAGATTTCCATATTGTACGATCTTTGCATATCTCTTTACCCCATTGATATCTTGAAATATGTACCAATCAAATAATAAAAATAATGAAAATAAATATTAACCAGATTTTGCTTATTTGTTAACTCGCGCATACATGGAGCGGATTCCTTTATTTTTCAATTTCAATTAGTTATTGTGAACAGCAATGTCTAAGAAGCAACCAAGATCGGAAAAGGTTCCGTAATCAGGACTTAAAAGGAATCGAAATCAAAAGTAGGACCAGAGTAGAAACAGATAGTGGAATCGAAAATACGACCGCGTTTAGGATGTGAATTCATGGCGATGTCGAGAGTCGTATTGCTATGAAGAATTAAATAATTTACAATACACCCAACTGAACTCCGCCAAA
>BGZK01004169.1:0-15833 GCA_005406025.1 Eumeta japonica | reverse complement strand
GTTGAAAATCATGGCACGAAAATTTTTCGTGGTTAATTAATATTGACGTTAGACAAATAATTTTTTACCGCCAATTTGTAAAAACAAATAATGACAAAGTACATGTACAATGACATGATATAAAGAAAAGCTATTTTTAAAATTTAAGTATGTTTTATTATCTTACAGTTTCTAAGGCCAATTCTAAATATTTTAGGTGATCGGTTTCGACGTAGTATCGGCCGTGTGTTATCCATTTCAGTATTATTTTGCGATGTTTACAGATTTTGAACGGTATTTCGGTTTTGAATCGATTTGTTACTGAAAATAACACCAACCATATCATCGTAAACCAACCAACTCAACTTTCATGTGTGACGAAAATGAATGGATGGATGGTGTTTATAATGTTAAATATTAAAAATCCTTCATATTCGTTATCTATCCTTCATATAAATCCTTCATATCTCGATCCCTATATATATCATAGAACCGAAAACGTAGCTGGGAATTATACTCAAAAGTGGTAGCAGAATAGAAATAGAAAACTAGACCGGCATCGTTATTGACAACGGGTCCAAAACCAAATCATTAGTGGCTGAGATTGAAATTGAGAACTATATGCATAGGAATGAACAATTAAACCGGAATTATAATGTAGATCAGAGACCAGGATCTAAATAACGATTTAATATAGATCGCTTTATATAAATGATAAAGAAAATATAATCACACGCGAGAGGTGTGAACGAAAACTATAATAAAATATCAAAATAAAAAACTACTTACTGCACTAAAATTAATTATTCCTGTCTAATGACTTGTTGTTCCAATCAAATAAGGCAAAATAACATCTTACATGTCCAAGTAATCAAGTAATCAAAGTAAATATAGGAAATTCAGAAAACCCGAATAGTTTGTTTGAAGTCTTAAAGTTGGTCTAAGAACTTTTATAAAGTAACACAAGCCTTTAGTTAAGCTACAAAGTCGTAAAATTCAGTTCTGTAAATGTTTCTGCTTTCTATGCATCCCACGTCGTTAATGGTTAATAATAAACTTAGGGGCAAACAATTGTCTACGAAATTGATTATATGAATTATATAAAATTATTTTATATATTATATATTTTAATTATTAATAGACGCAAAAGGTGATAACGTATTACTTTGTTGTACATTATAAATGCACGAAAACGCCATCTCGCCAACAGCCCCAAAGTAAAGAAGTGTTTATTATCTTCGCGTTCTTCAAAACATGATTTAGTTATGAGGTATTAATTTTCTATAAAAAAAAGCTCTAATGAGATAAATTTGCTCATACGTACACCACGAACGATTCAAATTTCTTAGTTTAAAAAATCTACACAAAATAAATAAAATACAAGCGAAAATATTCTGTCTGGATCCTTACAAATTACGAAAGCGAGACGTTTTAATGGTACTTTTGGAATCCCGCTATTTTATTTCAAAGCATATCACAGACAATTTTCCTTAATAGTATTACATAATCAGCATCGTAAGAATAACAGATAATCCCGCCCCACTAATTTATGACTCCTACAGTGCCGCAGTCCGAATAGCCGTACACCGGGCCACACAAATGCGGGCTCAGCGATAAAATCATTGTCGCGACACAAAGACGGAAACAATTACTGTCCCGTCGCTCTCGTTTCCTGCTGTCGCGTGATCGAGGCTTAACTCCTCGAAAGCTATTAGCGATACTTACCGGCGAAGTTACTTACTTACCACTAGGAAGTAGAACTTAGTTTAATATTATTTTGAAACTTTTGTCGCGTAGAAATGTATATAGTTATAAGTAGGTTATAACGACAAAACAGTTATTGAGATTCGCATGAATAAGTAATTTTGGATGGCGGCTTACAAAAAATGTTTATTCGTTTTCTGAGATATATTTTATTATAATATTCTTTCATAAACACCCATATCACACCACAATATTTCACTATTAGAACAATCGTCAATTAAATATATAATTTGTTTTTGGTTAGATGTACATACTTAACTATCCCAAAATTAACTTTGCAGGTATGATTTTAAAACCGCGTTTATCTCCCGGCACACTATTCAATCCATCGTAATTTATTTACTCTATTAAATTCTTCAATGAAAAATTGAAATCTTATAGTTTAATGACGATCGTTCATCCGTACGTTGACAGTATTTCAAAGTCTTATAACCTGACCATTTTTCATCTGATAAAGTTTTGTAGATGAATAACTTATTTGAACTGGCATACAATTTTATAAAGGTCTTGCGAAAAAAAATTAGATCCACACATAGTAAAATAGTCATATAATCATAATAATATAGTCATAAAATTATACAACGACTCCGTTTTATGGGGTGTCGTTGGATAAGTATTCAAAAGTGTTATGAAAAAGAAATTTTAACGACTTTTATATATTTTGCATTTTATTAACTTTTTTCATCTTTTCTTCTAACTTTTGAATCATGTATTTTCAAAAGTTGATAAAACTACAATGACAGAGCTTTGTAAATACTTTTTATAAAGCAAATCGAGGGGCAAATGAGCATGCGATCCACGGAGGAGCAGGTGGTCACCACAGTCCATGACCACTCACAACGCCAGAAGTGTCGTCAATACGCTTCTGACTTTTTAGGTAGGAACAGTATATATGATGGAAGAGGAGAGGGCTGATGCATGGAAAAAGAGGTGGTTAATGGACGAATAGGGTCATGGAGAGGAAGTGGCCACCGAAACTCTTGCTCACTAGACGAAAATGAACAGCGAACAGCGAAACCTGTCACTTGACGTTTGCCTTCTGCGAGAGTGTGGTAAATCAGTAGTTCACCAGTGTTGCAACCAAATTGAGTACACCTAGCCCTATCACAAACCAACTAAAATTATTCTAAGTAAATTTTTTTGATAGTTTCAGAGATATATACAATTTTCGGTTTTCGATAGTAACAATGTAATTATTGGCTCATTTTTACCGCTCTGTAAGCTTTAGTGCTGTAAGCATTTACAAGGCAAACATATATTTGCGGCTATATTATTTTAAATACATTTTTTTTAATTTTATAAAAGTGATGTGATACCCGTTTGACTTAATAAATTTCGCTTATTTTCATTGGTACAGAATCCTCAGTGGGATAATCCGTCTTCCACTTTAGCGAGTTTATCTCTTTTAATATAATTACTAAAAATTCAGCTCCACAAAGATAGGGGAGTCGTAAAGGGAATGGGGCACATACAAATGTGCTTAGAAATGGATTGTCATTTTTCATCCAAGACACCACTCGATTTAAGCCAGTGAATTTTGTGTTACTGACTGAACGTATTAACGTTATAATTACCAGATGCGTAGATGGTACTGATAGTAATTTATTCTCGAAAATAGCACAAAAAGAAAAAAAAGAATGATTGTCGTCAGATTAAGTCTGCTGCTAAAAACTGCTAAAACTGCTAAAAAAGCACATCCTCCCATTATAGATCGAGAGGTTTGGATCTCAAACTGGCTCAGCATGGTGATGATGATGCAGTCCCTAACCCATGCTGAGTAGACTGCAAGCCGTCATCGATGCAGTGACAACGTCCGAAACCGACAGATTAACGTGCTCTTCGAGGCACAGAGCGAACTTTGAAGAATTTTCCGTGGTTAGAAATGAAAAAGACAACGCTAATGAGAACGAAAGCACTTATTTTTAAATTATAAGCTACATTTTAATACAAAAAACTGTACATACAATAATTACACTTATATGAAACTTAAAGTTAAATAAATAGGAAAAGAGCTAATTAGAATGAACTAATTTTATAATAATATAAACTCACGCCTATTTCCTAGAAGGGTCCACTAATTTGTACTCATAATAAAGAAAAAAAAATGTTTTATTTATATAATAAAACATTTTTTCGGTGGATATCCACCGAAAAACAGATTTTGCTTCCCAATACACAAGTAGTAATGAGTATTATTTATTTTCAGCCAACCTTCATATATAGGCACTGATAATGACGCCAAAGTACGTATAAAACAAAGTATTAAAAATAATGCAGTCTATATTAATAGGTTTTCCGTTATCCAACATATAAAATTCACCGCTATACTGTTCATCGGCTTGCGATAAAACTTCGTCAACTTATCGCTTACACTTGGGCAACGGTTACACGCGTGGTTGAATTATGGGTGACGTGCGTGTCGTACCGGAATACGTATTTGAAAAAAGATATTTCTGCAATTGTACAAATTATAATTTATAATTTTTCTTTATATATCGTTCAATTTCAATCAATCTAGTCATTAACGACAGGAAAAAGAAAATAATTATTACTGTTTCTGCCATTCATAACTCTTTCGAATGTCAAACGATATTTCCACAATTATTTCTGCTGCGGCAGCAACAGCCCTCACTGCTTTAATAATAAGGCTAGTTATTAATGATGTATTCTTTTGTTCTTCATTGTTCATACCTTTATTTATCGTGCTTAGATTTCTTTGTTTATACGCTCGACTCTATTAATAATTTATGACATTACAAAATTTTTCTATTTGAACTTTTTCCAAAAAGCTTTGTACATGCAAATGAGATACCCACTTATCTTATGGATGTATCTTTAAGTAGAACTGTTAGAAGGCTTATCTATGCAAAAATATAATTTACGTTCTCGAATACAAAGCGAACTTTGTATTCGAGATACTTTACGATTAATTGTACAAGTAAATTCTAAGCAATGAACTTATAAAATAATTCACACGACTCGAAGTTAATTTGTATCATAAAACAGAGCAATACCTTTAGCATACCTAAACGAATCAAACGCTAAAGTGACACAGCATTTAAGGGGAGAAACGATATTATCCAATGACAAGAGATGCCCTATATCGCCGAAGGTCGAGCCACGAAGGGCACGATAGTTTTATAGCATCGCACGGTCCCGAGCGGCGTTTGTGGACCGAAATAATTCCATATTGTCGCGTGAAGACGAGCCATCGAGAGCTCTCTGCCGCCGGGTCGCCGTACATCATGCGTAAGCGACCAATCGGCCGGCCGACTGCGTGTAATGAGCTTCGGTGATGTTGTTAGTTTTTATGAATTGCCCGGGTTTCGTTGCACGGCTGCCGGGATGGGATTTTTTAAATAACGAGGATTGCTGTTATTTGTTTTTGAGTTCACGGTAAGTTATGTGTAACAAAAATTCCTTTTGTCCGTATTCAATCATTAAATGTACAAAACCGTTTTACCTTCGTGTTTGAAAATCAAATAAAAATCTATGTTATTACCAGTCACCATTGTAAGTAGGGAAAATATTAATTTGTCCTTAGGAATGGAAATCGATTAACCAAAAAAATGCTTATTTTCTTGGTGATGTAAATGTTACGAATAAATAAATTTTGTTATTCTAATCAATTCTGTTTAAACACTTTTCAATAATTCAAGTAGCTTTTCTTGTTTTTAGTATCCATAAACTATTTATTTATTTTTGCGGAGTTTATATATTAATTCTAGTAGGAAATAGGATTGAAATACGGATTAACAAAAAAGAAATATCGGGTGACATGATATGCTAAATGTTTGTTAACATTCTACAAACAAAAAATAAAGTTAATTTAGCATTTCCCGAATCACTCGTATTTAAAAATGAAACAAAGAAATAAATTTGTCACAATGAATGGAAAATAACAGTTATTGTGATTAAGTCATTTCTTACCGATTATAATGTATGTATTCACAATTCAACACCCACTTTCGGTCCCCTTCATTTATTATATCGATCGCGCACCGGACCTTTTGAAATACTGTTTTTATTCTACGTCGTGCTAGTGATTGCGGTATTATTCTAAGTAAGAAAAATAATTATTATCATTTTTATATAAATATACAGATAGGTATGTATATATAGGTATGTAAATATACAAATATAGAAATATGTTTGCTTGTGATCTCCTAACATGAAACCTAAAACTAATTATCACAACACGCTGCTATTACAGAAGTAAATGTACAAATGTGGCTACATATATCATCTTCATTGATTACAAACATTTGTTATCAATAAAACTACTAAACGAATTGTGATGAAACTTGACAGAAATTAAAACCAAATAAAGTCTATACCTAGATCTAGTCTATATCTAGATGAATAGTACTCTAACGTTTTAGCAGTAAAAGTATTTTTAGAATTGCACCATTTCTCAGTCCTCTTTAATCTAATAACGGCTCTTCTCGCGCCTATCGGGACTCATGAATCATGAGTCATGACATGCCTCTTGCGTGACCGTCGCCTAATTACAAAGACGTCTATAAAGGTTTAACGTTTCAGCGCATACAACAATCAATATCCATTCAGATTGGAATCGTCGTGCTCGCCATGGACGGGCTTCGTTCGGTTCACAGACAACTGAGCGTATATTTCTATTGAATATACATCCCATAGCGGCATGAGGTATAATGCAATACGATAAATATTATACTCCAATATCATCGGGGATAGCGTTCGCCGGATATTATCGAAGTTAATGCTCTGTATCGTATAAAGAAAAAGTAAAATCACGAAGCAAGATGAAATCACTCCGGTGGAGCACTTACGCGCTCATTTTTAGCAAAGAAATTCTTTGGCGTATCAAATACGTTATGTGTTTTATTAGATCAGTCGCTCGCTCCGAGAGCTCGACGAGGATCCGAAAGCGATGCACGGAAGGAGACAAACAATGGGAAAGGTATGTCAAATCGCTCATCGATGTAGGGTTCGTAGGGTTTATATGTAGTGTAAGAAATGACCTCTCTGTAAGGAGAACGGCGGCGGCTCAGTGGTTAAGAGCATCGATTCTGCACCAGCAAGAACCGAGTTCGATGCTAACCACGTGCGAACCAACAAGCAATTTTAAGTTAAATAAAATTAAACCACACGCTTCGAGCCTCGGCAAACACTTTAAGCTGTTCCAGAAGTTGTCATCGCATCGGTGTCGAAGGTTGTTGACAGCATCCCGATCCCTACGGGGCCAGCATGGAGGGTTTAAGTCCTAAGGCCTTCAATCGGAATTTAATAGATTGTGAAAACCCTTTCACAATCTTGCCACATGCCAGAATTGAGAGTGAATAAAACCTGACTGGACAAGGAGAGCTAGAAATATTTTTTTTTGTTTGCGTACCTTTCAAATTTTAACTGAACTTCCGAATCTAGGTACGAATATTATGTACGTCATGAATAAACAAATAAGATGTTTATTAGTTCGGTTTAAAATCAGTATGGAGATCCGAAAGGAGAACAACACCGTGGATGGGCCTGAGAGTTGAATCGCATTTGAAACTGAACGGAAATCAGAACCAGAAAAAATAATGAATAGATTTTAGATATGCATTCAGAATAATTTTCATTAACGACTTTAAATTTAATGTTGCAGTTAACGAATATTTCATGATAATCGATATCAAAAGTAATACAAAAAATGTTATGTTTTATGAGTCCGGTGTCAACAAAACCAAAAACACTTTTTTAGTGTCTTTTCACAATAGAGCGTTAATAGTAAAACATATCCTGAACTCATTATTGACTGAACGTGTTCGTACAACCTTCATTCGATCGTGAAACCGCAGCTAAACTTAAATGAAATGCACTTCATTAAAGCAGCGGTAGGCGCGTGCGGGGCAGTCAAAGCGCCAACACGACAGACAGGCACCCCGATACCCACTCCCGAGACGAACCGACTACGATGCAGGCTCATTACGAATGCACTACATAACGGAAAGTGAACTTGTAATAAATTATGTGCGCGTCCGCATTCTTCAGTCGAACTGAAAAATATTCTACATTTAATATGTGGTTCAACGCCTACTTATAAGTAGCGTCTTTTGCAAAGGCAAACTAAAAAATTTAGCTAACCAATAATAGAACTTGGAACTTCAAGCGTTCAAAACGACTCTCTTTTTCGCTCAGCGACTATGGTCGTCAATTTATTTTTACTTTAACGTTTACATCAGTTCCTTTATATTGCCTCTGTGTGAATAATAAATGTTTTTACTTTCCTTTTTTTATTGGTTTTAGAACTTACAATTGTAGTGCCTATTACCTTCAAAGTCTGATTTACAAATTCTAAATAAATCCATATTTATTCTGATTTTAGAGCTTTGAATACGACAGTCAAAATATTACTAGAGTATTTTACATGCACATCGGAATATGTTTTATATAATGAATTGTTAAATAAAGATTATACTATTCCTAGGTTTCTTTGGAATTTTGCAGGAAAATAAGTACATATAATAAAATTAAATCGTCGATTAATTATTTTACAATCTTAAGAGTATAAAATTTTGAATTTTTCTTAAATGAAAAAAAATTATCTTTATGTGTACAGTGAACAGTTTTTAATAATGATTTTGGTTTTTTTAACTAAACGTCTTTTTACTTTTTTACTTAAAATAACCAAGTTTTCTTTTTATAAATTGTTATTTATACGGCTATATTCATGTAAGATAACAAAAATGCATTATTTTTAACCTTGAATGATACAGGTTAGCTATTAAATTCACTAAACTGATGAACTATCTTAGTCATTCATATATGGCATATTATTGTGACTAGAATGCATACAAACACACATGTTTATTATCTATTGTATGCTGTCATGCTAAAGATCTTTGCTTTTAACCTGAATTTTTATTTTAGGTCAATAACAAGAATTAAAAGGTACAGTACATTAGTCTTTGCAAGCGTTATATTGGTGTAAATTAGGAACACGGAACAGAAAAAGAAGGGTTATGGGAGCGTTGCACCTGCACTTCGCATTATTTTTAGGCAGTTTAGAGCAGCAAAGATCTGTGAGTTGTACTGTACACAGTTACGAATTAAACAACGAACTCTATGAGTCCATTACGTTTTTGAAGATTGCATCGCAAAGGAATCAGTATTTAATTTTGTTAATATATATGTATATATAAACTCACGCCTATTTCCAGAAAGGTAGACAGAGACTATAGATTTCCACATAGAATGATCTTTGCATATCTCTATTGTTTCACTAACACTAATCAATGTTTTTTCATACAAGGTCGGTAGATAAAATCACTCATCTTCAACAGCCAAACAACTCGAGCAAGTAGGTACTAAGTGCTCAAGGCGTACATAGTTTTAAATTTAGGCAAGAGAACCTGGTTTTAAGTTTTTTTGCCATTCACATTCAAAGCGACGACCATTTTGAGAAGGACCAGCTACCCAGGTACATCATCGATCTTGCAAACTACTTAAATTCTTTGTCTCAATTGTTCTGTCGTTTACTATATGCAATAACCCGTTTCGTTCCTTGTAATTGGGCTATAAAATTCAATTTTCTAGTACGCTCAGATTGGCGATGGAGTTTTTAACTCCATCTCGTTAATTTGTCATTTCCCAAATAAAATGAAGAGTTTTCATTTCTTGAAAATTCTTGATCACTGAAATCCTTTTCCGAATTTTGTATTTGATCTGGATCGAATTTTTCCGGTTTTCACAGATATTACGCAGAGGTCGCATCTCCACCGCATTGATTCTACTTCCATTTTTCTTACTATACCCATTTCATTTCATACTGTAGCCAGCTTCTACTAACGTACATAAATGTACAGAATCCTATTATGAATAAACAATAGTACTTGTTGTAAGAGACTTTTATTATTTATAATAGCAAGCAAGGCCCCATTTACTTTATTTCCTTCATTCACTCTCCTTTCGATATCTCTATAATGTTGACCATCACTTGTAGACAGACTAATCAAGTATACAAAGTCAAAAGTGTCAGTCCCTTTTCTTTGTTCCTGTACTTGCTAACCGATGATAAATCTGCTTTAACTTTAACTTTTAATAAACCTTTATATACCCATTATTTTTTCCTTCGTTTCTTTTCCATTTCTTTCCCACAAAGATCCTTTTATTTTCTTTTTTCTTTCTAGTCTCATTTCTTCCGACCCGTCACGGGGACAAAAGTTTTGTAAGCCATTTAAGCAAAAATACAGCAATTTGATAAAGAAACAAAACCTATACCTTTAAAGATTATGTAAGTCATATTTTTGAAAAAAAATAATTTATTTGAGTTATCATACATTTAAGTTCACAAGAAAATTAAATTGGTCGGATATTTGCGTACCAAAGTATCGACCTATAAAACATGTATTATATTTAAATATAGAGATACTTGCAGTTCAAGTTAAATCCATTTTGTAATTACTTTTATATGGAGTTTCCATTGTCCTTCCTCTGTATCATAAACATGTGACAACACAAAACACCCACTTAGGCAAAACGCAATTTCCGACATACATTAGGATATCCGTGCATCACTAAAGTGTAACAACGTCATACAATCAATTTATGCTCGAGAAGAATGACAGTTATATGATACGTCAGAGAAATCACATCGGTCTGTTACAAATAATCTTTATTTGTGGGGTTTGTATCACCCCGCTGCCAAAGCGCACCTTTCGACAATCATTTTACTTCAGATGGAGGGGCTTTTACCTTAAGACCCCCGACGTACGTCCGGCGCGAGCTGGGGGCAGCCTTTAATTTACTTTATGTTTTCTTTTATTCTACAAAAAAGAAACAGGTTAATAACAACTGGAGATAGGCAATTTCCGAACGGACGTAGATCTGTTTTAACGTAATATTTATGCCAGCTAGATTTTTTATTTTTGTACAATTCTCATGCACTAGCACTTCGCATAGTGATTATACACACCTTTAAAAGCGTTTTATTTTCATTATCTTCAAACTGTAGTGGCATTTTTTTTTTAGGAATATGGCTATGAATTGTAGTTGACATTGACAAAGAACTTCTGACGAGTCTGTTCTATTTATAACCTAAAACTCGTGTCTATGCTGCTATAGACAGTTAAGTAGGCAATTTAATGATTGCGCCGTATCTGCTAGATTGTATAACAACGCTCTATAAATAGGCCTAAATTTTTCCTATTTCTAGTATGCAAATAAATAAATCCATTTTTCCTTCCGATTACTAACTATGATTAGCGTTCGAAGTAACTTTTTAACCGCTTGATTATAGAAAACATTTTAATCAAGTCATTTGATAAATGTATTGTTACATAAGGTAGACAGTTGCAGATGAAAAGATTACTTCAATAAATGTGGAATAAATGTGAAATTAGCGTGGAAGAAATGCTATTATACTATATAAATAGTAAAATTTAATTGTGGCGAACAGGCTAACTTGGCTGTAGTACACTTGGGTAAAAATGTATGATAAAGTGGAAAGGAGTTATCTATGGAAAACCCCATCCATGGATAGTGTGAATACCCGCGTCAGAATAAACTTGTTTACAAGTCGGTGTATAAATATAAAACATTTATAGGGCCGTTGAATATGGATGTGTGGCGTCACCGTTGCTATTCAACCTATGCATGAATAATTATTTGTATGATTTAAAATAGTATGAGTGTTACTAAAAATAGGAGAGCCATATATCAAATACCTCCTACGTCGACAACCAAGTATTATTGCGCCGTCGCCGTACGAATTGCAGGCGATGGTAACGAAACAAACGTTTCTACTAAAAGATAGTTATAAAAGTAAAATTTAGCTAGATTAAGGTCATGGATATTTGAAAGAAACGAAAGCACGTTTCAATGTGACATGCATAGAAGGTTGAGAGAGTTAAACAGGGAAAATAATTTTTATATTGGATAGTCCGTTGACAAATGATGATATATAGGGTACAGATGATATTGAAAAGAGAAGAAATGCGGTTAATAAAGTAAGTGAGGTATTTCTTGTTACTATTAATGTTCAAAGCGTCTCACAGTAATAATATTTGGCCGTCCATAATGGAAACCAGGTCCTTACTCTTGTGTATGGCCATAAAAGTTAGATGTGACAGAAGAAATATGAAAGTACAACTAATATAATCCAGACGCGAACTTTGCATAGTACGTATGGAGCGTGCTTGAAAGACCTGTTTTTCAAGCATACTCTAAAAAATAAAGCAAAATATCATTCTCTGAAATTACTATTTCTATAACTGTATAGGAATAGTAATTTCAGAGAAAGGCATTTTAAAAGAAGATGTACGCTTAGGGTAGAAAAAGTATATTAGTATACTTTGACCACTTGGAAAGTAGAAATAAAAGAAGACTGATTGAACAAAGCTACAGAGCAAATATGTGTAGTGGAAGGGTCAACAAGGGTCGAATTATGAAAATATTGCGAAGGGCCATATTTTAAGCAGTCAATAACAACCCTTATGAGAAGTAGATGTGTTATGAAAAAATATCTAATTGTATATTCTATATCAGATATTTTTTCTCAACTTATATTAACTAGAAATTAATCACGGTATTCGAATTTCATTCGCACTTGGGTCGTTAAGTTAGGTTACAAAATGACATCAAATGCCGCAAGCCTCCTTAAAATAGACTTCTTCCTTTAAAAGATATCTATAATATAATATTTAGAAATAACAATCAGTTATTTTTTACTTGTAATAGTTTTTAAAGAAAATGCTAACAATTTTGAGCTCGAAAATGTGAACAATACAATTTTGTGCTTTGCGAACTTGTAAACATTATTGCGCAAAACAATACGAGAAGTTTGAAGGCTGTCCTGTGAGATCAAACATCGCGGTCGCTAAGATCGCTTTTATCTTGTATTAGCGGACTCCAACTCCAGAAACTATTAATTGGTTCGACTAATAGGCTTTGCGGGTGGTCTATATTTTTTTTAATAGTTATTTTACGTAGTACTTTTTATTGATAGGGTAATTTAATTGTGTAATCCATGAAGCTTTTGCTCATCTTTAAATGAAATGTAAATATATATTTAATTGACCAAACTGACGTCTTTAATATTTGTACCCATTTGAGAGTACATTTTTTGTACTCGTTGTACTTGAGAGTACAAAAAAATATTTTTTTTGTTGCATTACATCACCCATAGATAGACTCACAGTTTTTCCACTATTTCGGTCGGTATCGAAGACTTTTATATTTTAGGATTTTTCCTAACTCATAGAAAAGTTGGTAAACATAATTAAATAATAGGTAATGTAAATTGCATTACAACTTAACAATGAAGCCATTTCGAGAAAAATTATGTGATTATGCCCATTTCGTTCTAATGCAAATAATTTAAATCACTTGACACTTATTTGAGAAACCCTAAGGGTTTGAAAAACAACATAATTATTGAAAAGTATACATAAATAACCATCTCGTAATCATGTTTTTTCCAATTTTCTTTTTAATAATATGTTTCACGTCAGAGAAAAGTAAGTATCACGTCAGGATCTACCTTAACAGAATATAGTATGAACTATGTAAATCGGTTAAGCCA
Source organism: Eumeta japonica (assembly GCA_005406025.1). Lineage (NCBI taxonomy): Eukaryota > Metazoa > Arthropoda > Insecta > Lepidoptera > Psychidae > Eumeta > Eumeta japonica. The sequence goes on along the minus strand of BGZK01004169.1, from coordinate 2,551 downwards.
TTTGTGATAAATCGGTGAAAATACATGAAAAACAGGCATCAAATATGAAGCCTCTTCCTTTTGAAGTCAATTCAAATTAAAAAAAAGAGGTACTAATGGAAGAGATCTGATCTCACTCCAACTAAGGAAGCGCCTTCTTCCCTCTGTTTTCTATTTGCTTAATTACAGTCTTTTGTTAGAACCATAGAAAGCGGAAAATTGTACTCAGCGAGCTCAATGCGCGGGAGCCATTAAACACCCATAAAATGTGTACACGCCGCGCGGTGTTATTAGAATAATGAAGGCCGCTAGATGGCGGTCGTTTCAACTTCAGGTAAGATCAAAGGAATAATTTTTGATGGACAATTTATTCAGGACAATCATTACACCGTAAGATAATAGCTGTTGTGCTTTTCCTTAACAAAATAATTTGTTGTTTCTGTTGTTGTTGTATCAGGTTTGTTGTTGTCATTATCAATTGAGGAATGTACTCCCACAATCTATTTACTTCAAATAGAGGGCCCCAGTTCTTCACGCTGGCTCCAGTGGGTCGGGCACTGCTAACAACTTCTGTCACTGATGTGATGTCGACGTCCGCGACCGAAGGCTCAACGTGATTGACGACCTCAGCGAGGCTCGGAGTATGTGAATCTAATTTAACAGTTAAAACTTAGTCGATTCGCCCGTGGACGAGATCTAATCCACTATCTCTTGCAACAAAGTTTATGCTTAATCGTCGAGCCACCATCGCCAACAAAACAACCGCAAAAACTATAACAAACGATAACAACTTGTTATGTGATGTCTGCCAAAGGATTGTATAACATCAGCCCACACTTTTAATTCAAAGAAATGCTAACTGGGAAATAAATATATGTCTTCGGAGGCATCGCAAATCGTAAGTTGGTTCCCAATTTCATTCACTAAAAATTCCTTTCAATAGTAATAAAATAAATCGTTAAAATTTAAAATGATTTAAATCTAAAAATATGTTTTAAAAGTAAAGCTTTATTAATCTTTTCATTCAATGTCGATTATTTTACATCACTCTCATAAAGTAAAGTAATTGTGATGTCGTTTACAGTTTTATTTTTTATTTATAAATATTATACAATTTTTATGTCACAACTCATTTTGGTTTCATATTCAAATTGACTCATAGCATCGATATATAATTACTAGACTACATAGCTCACGGTATTGGTAAAATAATATTTCATAAGTTTGCTGTTTTTCATTTATATCGCGAATATGTAAAATAAAAATGTGTGTCAGCTCCGACGCACGACTGGAGTTTACTCCTTAAGTACGATTGTCTAAACATACGCAAAAAGAGTTTATTTAACTGAATAATTTCGTTTTGACTAAAAATTTAAGAAAACCACGTGTTCATTTGATATTCCAACATTATTATCTACACCACTTTCTTCCATAGTTTATATCAATTGCACTTCACCAAATATAATAATAATGCATATAAAAATTCACGATAATAATAGTAATTATTAATAATAATAGTAATAAATCAAATGTTAATAATAAATATTTACATTGTAAAGAACACTTTAAAACACAAACAAAACAGTGGTGATCCTTATTAGAATTGTATAACTGATACACTATATATATATATCGTTTGTAAACGTTGAATAGTATACTTTATAATATATATAGGTATACACACAATATGTGCGTCAACTGCCTCGCTGCGTTGGCTATACACAAGTATACAGACAAGTATACGGTACACATACACGCGATTGAAAAGGAAAGGTGCGCCAATAAGTTGCACCAAAACGTAACGCGGACTTATCAGTAGATTTTACTCCACAAATTTTTCTCATACCGGGCGCCTTATATGAAAATCGATTCTTAGAGTAAACTAATATCTGGAACTAATTACCGAATTCATTTTCAATATTTAAAAGCTATCAACATCAGTGATGTATCTAAAACCAAACGAACAAATCGTGGGTGTCCTCAGCTGACTATGCAACCCTAACGAATAAGAATCAGGTCTGTATAATCTGCAGACACTTCCGCTGTGGCTCAAGTCGGAACGCGCTCCTGCATTAAGACTCGATGGCTCCATTTCCCCGTTAAAATCCCAGCTGCGGGAAGTTCGCCTCTGGCCTCTATTCTGCCCTCGAATATATGATTATTACTAACGCCCGCCCGCGGCTTCTCCCGGCACGTGCTCGACATATACGCCGGAGCACAAAATAATATGACCACTAACATTACATTTTATATCAATGGGACCCCTTTATTGGGGTTTCTCTTTGAAGGAAGATTTTTTTTGAAAGAAAAATATGCCACTATTGTGAACAATATAAAGTGTTATATTAAATCTTCATCAGTAGGTGAACAAAATATCAAAATATATCGACAATATTTTTTAAGATTATGCAAACTTCTTCTTCTAGTAGAAAATCAAAAGTAATCTTGTTAACATGAATATTTTTTGCTGTCAAATGTCACTTATCTGCAAAGTTCCAGAAGTGTACAAAAAGAATCTAATTATAATATATTTCAATTTTTAGATGTTCTTTTTCGACTTCTGACATTTAAT
>BGZK01004168.1:0-15851 GCA_005406025.1 Eumeta japonica | reverse complement strand
GTGTATACAAGTTAACCTCACAGAATTTACTATTTTTATTAATTATAAGTTTGTTTTCATATTTTGCTAAATGTGAAGTTATCAAAGTATGTATGCGTTACTAACTTAGGGCTGTTAGCAGAGAATAGAAGAAGTTCCCATAAATGTTCTGATTACTACACACTTTGGTAAAGGCTATTTAAGCGTGGCACGGTAGTATATATTACTCTTACTTGTTTTAAAATACTTTTCAGCTTTTACGTTAAACTTTGTGGAAGAGTTCTTTCTGTCAAAAATTCATTGATATCGTACCGATCTTAGGTATTAAAATACATTTAAGATAAAAATAATATGGAAATTAATTTTCTTTTTAAGAAAAAGGTACCAATGAACTAAGCTAAATTTTTATCAGAAAATTTGATTTGATTAAAAAACTATTTAATACTGAAAGAAATTAATAAAATGATAAACCAGTTGCAACAGGTATTTTGTCTGTACAATTTTTCATCAATTAGCACAAATTAAACCCTGCTGTGTATCGCCTTGACTTTTTTCGTCCATAAAACAAAGGATAATAAACTGCCTTGATTTCAATTAAATAAAGGAATGAAAATGAAGGTTTTTTTTTTCTATTGTCGCCAACATTTGTTGTATATAAGTAAATACATAAACAGCACCTAACGATAGCAAAATATATTAAATTTGTAATACTATTTTTATTGCGTGGCTGTAATTGTAGAAAATTATAAAAAAAATTACTTTACTAGCAGTAAAATGCTCTCTTCTAATCGTATAAAATTACTAACTTAAGTAATAAAAGCAAGTCGTTTATAGTATAATTGTTAACAATTCAATGAACAGAGAAATAACAAATTAAATATACACCACATACGTTCACATAAACAGACTTTAATAAAGTAGTTCAATTCTCTCAAACAAAATCAGCAAATTATTTTTTTTTTGTTTGTTAAAAAACTATAATTTGCATTTTAATAGTGATTCATAGATGGACTTCTTACATAATACATAATTTGATATTATATTAGTTATAAATGTAAGCATATATGATGGACTTATAAATGATTAAACTAAATATTTGGTCTGTTCATAAAAAATATTTATCCAATTCACCAGCGCATGTAAATGCTGCACAAATGAGATTTTTAAAATACAGCAACTCAAATAATATTTTCTGGCTACCGATTTTAAGTGTTTTACTCATTTGCATCAATACAGCAAACTTTGGCGCTAAATTAGCTTTATTTTAACATAACACCATAACAATCAAACAGAATGATCCCATGAAAATTCCCAAAACTTAGCTAAAATTAATAATCATCAATTTTTAATTTGTTTGTCGGACTCAAGTTCATTTCTAAATTATGATTTTGCTGTTAAAAAATATTACAACGGCAACAAAAATTAATGTACGTCGTTTGGATTCAGCTATTCCAATCACATTTGGTTTCTTCTAACGAATCCAGCTATTTTGTGAGCTGCCATAGAAGTAATGGAGGTTATACTAAAGAAATTTATAGGTATCGCTTTATACGTTTTTATTTCTGGCGCTATTGGATCGATCAATCACCGGCAGTGGTGTTGATGTAGGGTGTGCGATTGTGGTGTGGTTGGGGAAGGGGAGGGAGGGTTCCTAAAGAAACTTTATTGATGTCGTTTTATTTTATATGTTGGAATATATTCATGTCACCATATAGAATTATAATATTAACTTCAGTTATATGTGAATAGTAAGCTTTTCGTTTTACATTTCAAATGTATTTGATTGTACATACATATTTTTTCATTCAATAAAGCTTTGTATTAACAAGAGGTTATGGGCCCAGACTCGCGATTTTAAATCGGGTTTTTTGTTGCGTAAGTTTTTATTCTGAAGCAAGCATGAATGCAGCAAATGTGCAGTTCCCTAAATTATCAAACAACAACTACCATGTATGGAAATTTAATATGGAGTTGCTTCTTTTGGAAAGAGAGCTGTGGGATATAGTGGTGAATGATGTACCAGACGTGCAGGATTCGAGATGGTTAGCTAGAGACGGGAAGGCTAGAGCCACGATAGGGCTAGCGGTGGAAGAGTCGCAGAAAGTTTTGATTAAGCAGCTTAGAAATGCGAAAGCCTTTTGGGACACTCTCAAAAAGCACCACGAAAAGGCAAACATAACCAATAAAGTGAGCCTTTTAAGGTTGATGTCATCAAAAAGATTGGTTAGTGGGCAAAGTATGGAGAACCATATAAATGATTTCTTATCGATCGCTGATCGTTTGCGAGATTTGGGAGAAAGCTTGGAAGAACACAAAATTGTAGCGTTTTTATTGGGAACATTGCCAGATGACTACAATAATTTAATTTCATCGTTAGAAATGCGACCGGAAGCGGATCTCACAATGGATTTTGTAAAAGAAAAATTAATTCAAGAGTTTAAAAGAAAATCTAAATGCGAAGGGGAAAATGAGGCTGCTTTCAAGATTCAGAAAAAAGGGTAATAAAAAATGTTTTTCATGCGGCAAACCGGGGCACTTCAAAAGAGATTGCAAGGAAAAACTTAAAATTAATAGCAACAACAATCGCGCTAATATTGTTAAAAATGATGTTTGTTTTGGCGTAATGCAACAAAGGGCAAATTTTGAATGGTTTATCGATTCTGCAGCGACAAATCATATGTGCTGTGAAGAAAGGTATTTCACAAGCTTAAATAGTTTAACAGACACTGTTTTTATGGCTAATGGTACAGAGGTGAAGGTTCGTGGCAAGGGTGATTGCAAATTGTTTTGTGAAAATAAGGAGATTTGTGTTAAAGACGTTCTCTTCATTCCTGAATTGGATGGAAATTTGTTGTCTGTCCGGCGATTAACTAGTATTGGTTTTGCAGTAAGCTTTGATGGCGATGGGTGTAGAATTTCTATAGATGATAGAGTTTATGCAACTGGTAATCTTATAAATAATTTGTTTGTACTAAATCAACAACATAAGGCATTAAAGGTGTCTGAGTGTCAGAGCAATTGCATTCACGTTTGGCACCGTATTTTTGGGCATAAAAATATACAGGCAATAAATATGTCTGTTTCTAAGAAATTGGTGCAGGGAATAAAAATTAAACAGTGCAAATGTGTATCAAACTGTGAAATTTGTTTGAAAGGAAAATTAACGAGAAATAAGTTTCCTAAGGTGTCAGAATCGAAATCTAAAGCAATACTGGACTTAGTTCATTGCGATTTATGTGGCCCAATGCAAAATGTAACACCTGGGGGAAATAAATATTTTTTAACTCTCATTGATGATTATAGTCGTTACTGCACTGTATTTTTCCTTCCCACTAAGGAAATGGCATTTGATAAAATTAAACAGTTTATTGAACAATGCGAAAATCAGTTGGGAAAACGACTTAAAGTTCTGAGGACAGATCGTGGGGGCGAATTTGTAAATTTCAAAGCACAACAATTTTTCAAGAATAAAGGTATTCTTCATCAGCTGACCGCACCATACACACCTCAGCAAAATGGGGTTGCTGAACGAAAAAATAGAAGTTTGATGGAGATGGCTAGATGTATGCTATTTGATGCAAAAATGGAAATTAAATTTTGGGCAGAAGCTGTTTATCATGCTAACTACATTCAGAACAGGATTTTATCTGCCGCAGTTAATTCAACGCCTTTTGAATTGTGGTATGGAAAGCCTCCAAAGTTGAATCATGTTCATATATTTGGTGCAGTCGCTTATGCACAGATTAATAAACAGAAACGTAAGAAACTAGATGAGGTGGCTGTAAAATGCAATCTAGTTGGGTATGCAGAGGAATCCAAAGCTTTTCGGTTATTGAACACTGAAACTAATAAGATTATTATAAGCCGCGATGTGAAGTTCTTAGAGATGAATGATAATGAGATGATTAACGTTATTGAAAGCGGTGTTGACGTTAGTGGGGCTATGCTTAAGGATGATGGTAAAGATAGCAAAAGATCTGATGCGGTTAATTATCCGTTGTCGAGTGTAGCGGGTATAAACGATGTTGGTAATAACGAAGATGGTGAATTAAACTATGTTGAATCAGATTTGTGTATACTAAATGAAGATGAATTGTGTAATATTGGTGACGATGAATTTTGCGGTTTTGAGTCTACGGAGCCAAATGGGGTTAATGTTGGACCAAGAAAATCTTCTAGAGTGACCAAGGGTATACCTCCGAAAAAGTATGGGTGCAGAATTTCCGAGCAAGGTGATCCAATGAATTACAAAGATGTGTTATTGAGGTCTGACAAGCCATTATGGATAAAAGCTATGGAAGAAGAATTGAAAGCGCTTAAGGCTAATAATGTTTGGAGTTTAGTGGAATTACCCAAGGGTGCTAAAGTTGTTGGTTGCAAATGGGTATATAAAGTTAAAAAACTTGATCAACGGTGAAAAAAAATATAGAGCAAGGCTGGTCGCGAAAGGATTTTCTCAGAAATATGGGGAAAATTATGATGAAATTTTCGCACCAGTGGTTAAGGCTGCAACATTTCGAAGTCTATTGGCAATTGCAAGTCACAAGAAAATGAAAGTACGTCACGTTGATGTAAAGACAGCATTCCTCTATGGTGAAATAGATACAGATATATATATGAAACAACCAGAGGGTGGTGTAACAAAAGGAAAAGAGAATTTTGTCTGCAAACTGAATCAAAGTTTATATGGGCTAAAACAATCGGCTCGCTGTTGGAATCTCCGTATCAATAAAGTCTTCATTGATTCGGGATTCAGAAGGGGAATAATTGAACCATGCTTATATGTAAAAGGGAGTGGTGATTCAAGCGTACTAATTCTTATCTATGTTGACGATGTTATCATAGCATCGAAGAATGTTCTGCAAATTAAAAATGTAATACATCTTTTAAGATCGAATTTTGAAATTACTGATTTGGGCGATTTGAAGCTGTATTTGGGTATTGAGGTGTTGGTTAAAAATGATCTGTTTTATTTGTCTCAAGAGAGGTACATCAACAAGATTTTAGATGATTTCAATCTTCAGCAGGCAAAGACTTCATCTATACCTATGGACCCTGGATACCTTAGAATGAATTCTGAGAATTGTCTTGAGGATAACAATTTGTATCGCAAGGCTATTGGATCAATGTTGTATGTTTCGAATAATACAAGACCTGATATTGCTGTAGCTATATCAATATTGTCAAGAAAAGTCAGTAATCCAAATGAGAATGATTGGAATGAACTGAAGCGCGTAATGAAATATTTAAAGGGCACGAAGGGTTTGAAATTGTGCGTAGGTTCTAAATCAAGCTTACAATTGAAGGGGTTCGCTGATGCTGACTGGGCTGGAGAGCTGGATGGCCGAAAATCCACGAGTGGATTTATTTTTAAACTGGGTGATGCAGTCATAAGCTATGCCAGCAGAAAGCAAGCAAACGTTACTTTATCGTCGACTGAGGCTGAATTTGTTTCCTTAGCTGAGGCATCTCAGGAATTTTTATTTATTTCTCAGCTTATGGAAGAATTTCAAGTTGATGTTGGTAACCCGGTAATTTTTGAAGATAATCAAAGTTGTTTGAAAATGCTCCAAGACGAGAAAATATCACCACGAAGCAAGCATATTGATGTGAAATATTATTTTGTTCGAGATTTATTAAAAACAGGCAAAGTATCCTACGAGTATTGCCCGACTGATTTAATGTTAGCTGATATTTTAACAAAACCACTGCAGAAAATCAAATTATGTAAAATTAGAGAACTTATTGGTTTATGTATGTAAATGACTTGTTCTGAAAATCACAATTTAATATGTTAAATGTACACATGTAATATATATCGACAAACAATATTGTAATATTGAGAAGGGGTGTTGGAATATATTCATGTCACCATATAGAATTATAATATTAACTTCAGTTATATGTGAATAGTAAGCTTTTCGTTTTACATTTCAAATGTATTTGATTGTACATACATATTTTTTCATTCAATAAAGCTTTGTATTAACAAGATTATATGTTTTTCGATAATTTAATTTCATTTTTGGCATTATTGGCTAAATCGCAGATAGTGTTTGTGGGTATAGGGCTGAGGATAGAGGAGGTTTATACTAAAGTATGGGTATCGTGTTACATGTTTTGTTATTTCAAACTAATATCAGTTAATTTTACATTCTCTTGATTTTATTACTCCCCCGATCAACAAAATCTTTATTAATCTGCATATTAAAATTTCAAACATAACTTCAGAATGAGAATCGTTCACAAAAACAACTTCGTCATTGAACTCCCCAAAATCTTAGTAAATTAAGTAATTTCTTAATGCAGTCAGCTTCGCGTGACACAATGTTAAAATAATAAAACTTGTATTCAATTTTCAATGTTTAATCTTCCCCCTTTTTTTGTTATTACATTTAAAATGCAAGCAATATGTTTGAACAGCAAACCAAACAATTGTCGCAAAGAGGTTTAATGACTAAAACAAATGATTGATAAATGTCCCTCGGTTTCTGGAAAATGGTAGTAGTTCTTTTAGCTCTTGTACATAAATAAATTATTTATTAATTTTGGAACAAATGTTTTAGTTTCTTTCAAAAATTAAAAAAAACTCTATTAACATTTAAATTGTAGTTAACAATTTATGGGACTATAAAGTTTAAAACTACTGCTTGATATAAAATGTTTAAATAATTGTTTTTACTACACCTGCAAATTCCACAATATTTTAAAATGTTCATTTCTTTTAAATATTTCATTTCAGTTATGTACCAACCGTTTATGGGGTTTTAGTAGCCATGAAACTGTTCTTCACAGTATAGTGGACGTGTCAAATGCCTTGGCCATTAGGCGAACGTGTTTATTTGTCCTTACGCGATGGCTCCACATTAACTTATGACTTGTATCAACCTCTAAAAGACTTTGAAGGTAAGTTGGTTTTATTTTATGTTTCTTAAAAAAAAAAAAAAATTAAAACACCAATAAAATGAGAAAGTTCTTCTTAAAGATATCAATAAGATTAATTATGGGCTTGTAACTTACTTTTCAATCATCTTAAGAAATAACTTCAAAATGTTTACTTTCCTTTTACAACTGAATTCAAAATTTTGACATCATTATTACATACAATATATGTATAACTTTAATTTTTGAAGCTCAAAGTTTTATTAAAGTTAATATACAGATATAATATTATATGTATTTTATCGTATGTGACCATGTTGGCAGGAAAATGCAATAAAAACGTTCTCATTATATTTATTTATTATTTTTATAATTAAATGTATTATATAATCAAACCTCAGTGGGTACTAAAATAAAACGCGATATACATACATACATACATATATGTAATTATTTTCTTATGAAAATACTATACCATTGCAATTTTTCAGATGACATCACCGTAGCCATTTGCCTGGCATTTGTAAATTCATCAGAAAGTGTTTATATACGCACATTTGTTCACTACTCGCAATGCCATGGTTATCGTTGCGCGGTCCTCAATCATATTGGTGCCTAAGCAGTGTTCAAGTTACCGCCTCCAGAATATTTACTTATGGTAAGTTTAATAAAACAATTCAATTGTCCAAAATACAAATGGAAAATGAAAATAAATATTAATTAAAATGCAATAAATAATTGCATTTAAGGTCATACTGATGATTTTGCTATGATGGTGGAAAATTTGACAGAAAAATATGCTGATACTCATATTGTTGCTGTGGGCTTTAGTCAAGGCGGCAATTTGGTGACAAATATATGGGCGAAAATGATAAAAACAAACCACAGAATATCATTGGCGAGTATTTCAATGCCAAGACTATAATCTGAAGAGTATGTATTGCTTTATGATTTTATTTGTAATTTTTTTTCAATTGTCATTTCTTTTTAATGCTTTTGCAGGGGAACCAAGTGGTTATTAAATTGGCAAAATTTCCGTCGTTTCTATTTGTATGTGATGACTGAAAATATGAAAAATATTATATTAAAACATCGCCATGTTCTATTATCGGAGGAAACACGTCAGCGTCATAATCTAATTGAGCGTGAAATTATTGCGGCTGCCACATTACCCGAACTGGATGAGGCATATACAAGACGTGTGCATAACTTTCCTTCTACCACTGATCTTTACCGTTGGAGTTCCTCTTTACACTATTTGGAACATATTGACAAACCAATGATATTTATAAATGCCAAAGATGATCCAATAGTACCAGAAGATTTATTGTCACCAATTAAGAATTTTGCCGGTAAGTTTGCTCTTGTTGTTAATTACTTATAAAAGCTTTGTTACTTAACATTCTGGGTAAAGCTTGTAGAACATGCACAAATTTCACATAAAATGAGTTGCATGAAAACGGAAATGCCATATAGAAAGCTTATGGTGAAGAAAGCAACATACGCAATGTTTGAGGGAAATAAACACTTATTTCGCTCGTTTAAAGTTTTCTTTTCACAAATCTTTATAAAGAACTATCAGTATTAAAGCATCAAAGGATATTTAATTAGTTTTGAACACTTTATTGCTTAAATATTTGTTTGAAATGGTTGTGCAAAAGAAGATGTATAACGTTTCTTTTAAAATCTGCCATTTCCTCAGTTTTCAAGTATAGGATCTATTTCGTTGTTTATTGGTATTCACAATATCTTCAAAACTGAGAAAAAGATATTAATCTACGTACATATGTATGTATATAAATGGCTAGAGCATATCTGTAAGAGTTTTAATGTAAGCGTGATATATATGCAACGAGTATTTGGTTGAGCCTCTTTAACAGATCCTTTTACTAATACATGATTTCGTATGTTTTTCTAGTAACTACCAAATAACTACCAAATATTTTATTGTTTTCTGCTATTTGAAATGTCATTGAAGTCATTCGTTTATAAATGATGGCAAAAGTGTTGGTTATTATTATGGAATAACAGGAGTATAAACAGAGATGTTAAAAGTGATTGATAAAATGCTGAAATTAGCTGACAGTTGATTACGCATACGTAAATCAAAACAAAACATTTTTTTTTTGTTGTGAAAAGTAATTGAAAATTTAATTGTTCTTTATGCAATTTAATTGAATTTGTTAACAAAAATATGTGAATTTGTAGTGATATTGTGATAGATTAATTAACAATTTGATAAATATTGGGAATTGGACTGTAATTTAGTTAATTACTTCTTACTATTTTATTATTACGAATACCAGAGCAAAATACGAAGGTTTTACTAGAAAGAAATGGAAAATTTTATTCTTTTCATCTCTGTTTAGTACTCTGTGGTGAGAAACAAAAATTCACCCGTTTTCATTACTTGTGGATTGAAATTGTGAACCCAAATTTTATAATAAGATTAATTAGTTATCTACTTGCTATCAATAAAGGCAAAATTTTTCTCCACCAGTTGCTTTGCTAATAACATCACCGTATTTCGTATGGGTCTTTCCTTCTGAAAGATAGATAACAAATCTAAAAATCTTTGCATTTAACAGCCAAAACATTCTGAGCTAAACACTTTCAGAACAGATGCCCCATTAGAAATTTGACAAAAGTTAACATACAATGTTGGAAATATTATTGTTAGGGACATTTTGCAATAAGATTCTATAAACTTAAACTTTAAATTCCAAAACTAAAGTTTTTCTTCCTCAAGAATCATTTGATGTTCGAATGCCAATTTCGATAAATAAGTACCAAGGATCGTTTTCATAACTTACCGATAGCTATATAGATAGAAAGGAGGAAAATTTTGTTACATTTAAAATATGAAGTTTTATACTCTAAATTATTATTGCGAAATGCAGACTTTAAAATTTTATTTTAGACTATCGGGCTTTAAGCTGTGTTTAAATGTAGAAATTTTTATCATAATTTTTTTGTTGTGACGATTTAATTTTTTTTTCTAAAAATAATAAATGTGGCATCACTATACTAGACTAATGAATAAGTGTGTGTGTGCACTTAATTATTTAATGTAAAGACCCTGTTGTTGTTATTAGTTATTCGACGCAATTTTGTCACAAGCAGTCGTGGCCGAGCGGTTAAGGCGTCTGACTAGAAATCAGATTCCCTCTGGGAGCGTAGGTTCGAATCCTACCGACTGCGAAGATGTAAAATTTTTTATTTTTAATTTAGTAATTGTAAAAATTAAATTGTTTCAGCATCCCGTCATCAAACTTGTTATATTGAATTAGCTCATGGCGGTCATTTAGGTTTCTATGAAGGTGGTCTCATATATCAAATCCTGTTACCTGGCTAGATCGTACTTTAATAGCGATGATTGGGGCATTATTTATGATCCATATTAATCCCACAAAACATAAGATGTCAACAACGTATTAAATGAGCTGACAAATATATTAGCTTTATTTATATCAAAGTCCATGAAAAGTTTTTTTTACATATTAACAAATTCGATTTGCAGTTAAACTGTGATTCAATAGAAATTAAACATTAAAAAAATAACTGAAGCACATAACCTATTATTATAATTATAAACCAAATACAATTACAAAAACCCGAATAAAACGAGCAAAATAAAGCAAAAACTAGTATGTTTTGTGCTTAAGAGATATATAAACAAATTACTGTATATATTTAAATCTTCACATTCTTACATACATACATATATATTTTCCCGTGGTTCCTCAGAGGAACAGAGGGCCGTAAAATTTACATAAATACATACATATAAATTAATATAACAGTACATATGTATTTTTAATATCATTTTTGATTTAATTTTTAAACCATTATATAAAGTTGTGTTAAATGTTAACAAACTTTAAATTAAACTTTTTTTTATTTATGAAATATAATTTTCATGTATTTCAATAGCTGAGTTGCATTTAATGTGTATAAATTTGCTTAGTTACAAAAAATGGAAAGATTTTCTATTTTAATATGGGAAATTTTACCATTTATACATAGGAGGATTGAATTACAAAACATTTAGATAGTACAACTGCAAAATTGATGTCTTACAATTTTTATAAAGATATAAATTATAAATACTGGTTGTTTCAACAATACGATGTTGATAAACAAAATAAGTTAAATATTCAGGTATGTGATGGAAATCAGGGTTATTTTGAACACCTTTTGATCCAACTTTTATACAAAAATATTTGAAAAACAACTTTCAAAATTGCATAGATTTCGATTTTTTATCACATACCTGAAGGTTTATGAAAAACATTTGCTTCTAAAATCTGAAATATTTAACAAATAAATAATTAAATAACAGCATGTAAGCTTAAGATTAATACAGAAAATAATTATGGCTAAAACGAAATAAATTATTTTGCGTTTTAAAAATAAAATTTTCAAAAACGTTACTGAAGTTTGCTTGAAGTAAGCTTAGGTTTAATACAATCAATATATCTGCGTTATGTGAGTATTGAATTAAATGGACATTATGCTTGTATATAACTACATTCTTATATTTAAAAAAAGTATAGTGATTTAATAATTTATGGCATTTATTATTTGTGACAAATTATGCAACCAATAAATAACTAACTTGTTGTCTCAAAGCTAAACTTGCAAGTGCAATTTTTAGGTATTAACTAATACATTTATTATTTAACAAAAAGGGAATAAACTTAAAGCCGGAATTAAACATTATGCATTTAATGCATAATAAAAAGTAAAATATAAATAATATTATTTAACATTATACCAAATGATTTTTATTTAATTTCTGCTTTCGTTAGTTAAGTAAAATCAAAATCAACAATAAACATCATTAAATGAAATTTGAAAAGCCTATGTAATTTAATTCATATTGTATTACCAGAATAGTTGTTCTGTGTTTATTGTTATATTGAAATATATATCACTGCCTTAACAAGAGAATACTGAAATTGGTAAAGCCAATAATTGGTAAATTGGTAATGAAAATAACATATTTAATTTGATTTTGCTTAAATTTGATCAACTAATGCGAAGAAAAGACTTGTGATTTGATTTTCTTTTAATAAAAACAAGACAAATTGTGTGGAGCAAATACAAGAAAATATAAATAACACGATTCCATATAAATTTTTTTTATAAATAAATTTTTGATTTATTAAAGTAACGCTTTTAAAATAAAGTTTGAAGTTCATAACTTTGTTAAAGAAGTGCGATATTTTATTATCATAATAATTATATTTTTATTTACAAAAATTTCAATCTAAAGTTGAAAATTAAACTGACATTTATTTAATGCACAATAAATACAAATTTTAAAGGCATGTTGGGATTGAATAAATATTTTCCTAAAAAAATGAGACCACTACACTTTCTTGTTGGTTCTAATTTTGACAAAAACGAAACACAACTATGATTCTAAATTTTTTTCATTAATATAATGTAAAATTTTGTTTGTCAAATAATAGAATATGGTAAAAGAAACATTTTATTTGCTCTGGCTGTTTTTCTTTTGTACAAGTATATAAAAATTGTGTTGAAATTCCAAAATTTAGTTCGTGCAAGCAAGGAATAGTGGTCCTGTTTATTTTATTTATTTATTTATTTCTTCTTGTGGGAAAATACATTATCAGTCTAAACGTACTTTAAGAAACGAAAACAAATTTACTTATAACTTAATCATGTATTAAAATATTTATTTTTGTCGTACATAATTTGAATTTTCAAAATGTGCTGTTTAGTTATTGTTAACTGATTTTAGATATAATATTAAAACACACAAAATTTTTATACGTTTTGTAATGAATAAAATATATATAACGCTGTAAGATATACAATAAATATGAATCAATGAATGATTTACTTAAATAAATAAAAACCGTTTACTTTAACATTGTTATATGTATGTAACTAAAATAGAAATATTTTAAAAAACATTTTTTTTCATAACCCCAGTTTACCGAATATTTAAATACTAGTTAGTTTGCACCGAAGCAGTAATTTTTTAAATCGTTGTGAGTCAAATTTTATGTTTGTGAGTTAATTTTAAAATTTTGTGTTTAAAATTGGTCTTCTGTCGCTTATTTTTGGATTTCATTTCATAAATAGTCGTTTAAAAATAATTACTTTTATTATTTTTCCTTTTTGATTTTTTTTTCCAATAAAAGTTTTATAAATCTGTCTTGTCTTGTACAATACTTTTCCTTGCATCTTTTTTTATGCGTTAACTGATTGATTTGTTTTTTGTAATTTTAAATCAATTTTATATTTCATTAATTTAACAAGTAAACAGTTACTAAATATGATGTGAACTCAACCATTATTTTTATATTTGATTTAATAGCCTTGATTGAAGTAAGTAAGTTGTAGGGCTAATGCAAGATTTTATCTACCCGCATCATAGTACATATATAATTAACTTTTACATAAACATACTCTACAATATATGTACTTACATGTAGATAAATTTAAATAACTTCATTATTAAATAATACCTGAACGATTTTTAATATTTTTCGTTGACATTCAATTTTATGCAATCAATAATAATTTCTGTTTTCTATCAGTAGTTTAATAAATAAAACATGATTTCATTATACATATTTGACTGAATTTTTGAAAAATTGATAATACTTTTTAGAACGGTTTTTAGAATAACTATTCAACATTATTACAAAATTTATGCATGTTGTCAGCCAAAAATAATTGAAAATTATTAAAATTTTAAACAAATATTTAATTGACCATAAAATATATTCAGCTAAAACTATATGTTTGTAATACATGTTTTTATGTGAAAAATTAAATAAATAAAATTACTGAATTAAATTTATATTTTCTAAACAAGAAACTTTTTGTGAATAAAAAATCAATTTGTTTCTTTATGATTCCTAATTCAAATAAATTTTGACGGCATGAAATAGGTCCCAAAACGTTTTAACAATTTTGTATTTGGAACTTAATTCATTATTTTGGGATTTATTTCATTTTTATATTTTGAGTTATTTCATTGGAGCCTATTTAATTTTTTTCGAGTTATTTCATTTTCTTAAAAATTTAAAATATTAGTTTACTACATGTAATTATTTTATGCCTAAAAACTACTACAAGTGAAGCCATATATCGAAGGGAATAAATTCCTTTAGCCGGCCGAAGGCCGATTATTTAACAAACCGTTGTAGAAGCCAAAATTCTATATATCGAAAAAAATTCCTTTAGCCCGGCGAAGGTAAGCAGAAGTCAAAATTCGATCTATCGAAGGGAATAAATTCCTTCAGTTATTTGGAAAACTGTCGTAAGCGAAGCCAAAGTTCGATACAATGAAAGGTATAAATTCTTACAACCCTAAGATCTGTTATTTAGAAAACTGTCGTAAGCCTAACCTTAATAATTTGGGGCGTATTTCATTTTCTTTGGAAGTTATTTCGTTTTAATTTTTTGCAAGTTATTCCATTTTAATTTTTTTGGATTTATATAATTTTTTGATTTGGAAGTTATATCGTGTAGCCTGACCATACCTTTCTTTACATACCTATACATATATGTACATATACAAAAGAATTCTTCTTGGTAATCTGTCAATAACTATTTTAACTACACGGCGGTTGTCAACGCAAAATTTTTATAGGGTTGCAATTATGTGCAGTTAATTGCTGTTATAAAAGGCAGAAAATATACTACTCTAATAAGCATGATCGAAGCTCATACCAATCGAACCCAGTTAGCAAAGCGCTAAACCTACATTTATTTTGTAAAGCTGTAATTCATGCTTTTGTATTTTCAAATATAACAAACACTAATGCAAATTTTAGCCAAAAAACCATTATTAAATAAAAAAAACTGCAACCTGTAATATATATGTATATATTTTGTTTTGTAAAATAAATTAATTGCAATATATATCAATTTACTTAAAGCTATTGCGTTATTGTGATAACATGATTTTAAAAGCTTTTGAAGCTTTCGGTTTGTTTTGATAATTTGAATATCTAGGGTTGTTTGTTTTGCTAACCGGTTGTAAATGTATGTATTTTAATTTAGGGTTGTACTTTTCTTGTTCTTTTAATCTATGCCGGAAAAAGCAACTTTGGGTTATTTCAAGCTTTGCTATTTGTCAGTCAGTGTAAAAAAAAGTAGGCAAAGAAAAACTCGGTTCGTGTTAATATAAAAATTTGTGTTAAATAAATTTAGTGAAATAAATAAATATGTTGATATTTTTAGTCCAAATGATACCTAAACGCGGGCGCATAAAGTGAATTGTCGTATAAAGATAAATAATGTTTTTGTGTGATAAAAAATTTCCGTCTACCTTCCAAGCATTTTCTTCGTCGGGCCGGGCTAAAGTGCCTTAAAAGTAATAAGAAAAAGTGTGTCTTAATGTTCTTTGTGCAGGTGTGTTTAAAAATATGTAAGAAAAATTAGAAAAAGCATAGAAAATAGAAAGAAAATGGCATGAAGATAATTAGGCGATCGAGTTGAAGACTAGTTCTTAAGAGGTGCATATGTAAGTACATACATAATCTTTTTCATTGTATCTTACAAACATACATACATATGTATGTGTATTGAAACAATACAAGGTGGCAGAAGAAATTGTTGTATTAAAAAAATATATTGACTGCTTAATGAAAACAACTAAAAATGTTGTAGATTATAATATTAACCTAATGTTACATTAAAAATTACATACATATGATTATATATAAACAAACATTTATCTCAATAAAAAATTGTGCTTGCCTGGAAGCATTTTATGAGGAGAAGCAATAACCGAATAACTTGCAGTAGCGCTTTTATAATGTATGATTTTTGCTCAGGATGAGCCACCTAGAAGTATTACATTATGTTGCCAAGTAATGGTTTATTTCATGCATTTATACATGCCCATAAATATACCATATTTAGACTCTGCCTTGCGTTAGTGCTTCTAAAACACTACCATAATAAAATTAAAAGTAGGTGAATAAATTTTAAAAGGTATT
>BGZK01004167.1:0-15853 GCA_005406025.1 Eumeta japonica | reverse complement strand
TGATGAAAACTCCTATAGAAAATTATATTTTTTTTTTCTAGAAAATGCACACTCATCATGTACTACTAAATTTGGAAGGTCGAAAGACGATTTGAAATACTAAAGTGCTTCGTAGTTTGATTCTATCACATTGCAGACCTTTGTTATGACCGAATTAAAAACGGCCCTTAAAAATATGACTGCAACAGAACTGAAAAGGTCTTATTGCTTCGAACGGGCAGAAACTAACATTCTAAATACGTGACAGACGTGACATCACAAGTCCGAGACCGAATGTGGCGTTCGTCCATCTGTCTTGTAGTTTGGTTAATGGGTTCTTTGCACACTTTGAAGTTTGAGAACAAATATTTATCATTCTTGTCATTAGAAAACGTGGAAAGCTATCGAGACATCAACAACGAGGTCTGAGGAGAACTCGATATGGACAATGAAGTACTCAATTCTTGACAAACGGGTAAAAAGTTGAGGCCGATTTCGCCATGCACAGTTAAACTTTTGACACTTCGTAATGTTAACTGGCTGCCAGCTCGCCCATGATTCATATATAGAATCCAAATTTTGTGCGAATAATTAAATTAAAAAATTCATGCAAATTAAATAATAAACGTAATTGTCTAAAATATACTAGATAGCTAAGAAAAATGAACTCAATATTAGAAAAAACTAAAAATTAAAACAAGTTATGTAACACAAAAATAAAATATGTACTAAAAACTGGCCAAGAGCATTTTGGACCATGCTCATTATAGGATCCCGAAGCCATTTTTACAAAGAAATGGACTACAGATGAAAAAAGTACTTTGTTACACTTTTTCCATGTTTCCTGCACAGAATAGTTATAAGCACTTTAGTCGCCTGTAACTAGATATGTCAACTATTACTAATAAACTAGCATAAACTAAAGTGCATCAGTAAAAGAGCGTATCTTCATGACACTTACGGATTTTTGTTGACAAGCGCAGTTTTTCGGTAATAACTCAAAAACAATATATCAAATCATGTTTAAAATGATTTTCAATGAGAGCATTTATTAAGTGTTATCTTCATTATTTTTTTCATATACGATTTAGAAAATAAAGGGTGGGACGATTTCTGCTACTTTCGGAGCGATTATTCACGTAATCAGTAACATTGCTTAAAACCTTAAAATGTTTTTAAATGACTGTCAAAATATGTGCCATACGTTGATGTTTGATGATAAAATTGTTTCAGCTTCTGGTACATATATGGAGTGCCCTTCCCAAGAACTATTTATTTTTGTTATTTAATCACCAAACTAACAAACTTATACAAGACACCTACACTATAAATTTCATCAATGTACGTTTTATAGTTTTTGAATAAAATGCCTGTGACATACGCACGGACTCACGGACGGATTGACGGACGGACGAACATGACGAAACTATAAGGGTTTCGTTTTTGCCATTTTGGCCTAGGAATCCTAAAAAGCTCTCTGCCTGATATAGACCATGCACCATAAGCCTAATGGGGAGAGGAGGTACGTAAATGCTTTATACACGTATTGTACAAGCAGTTTTATTACAGTCGTAACAATTGTGTCAATAAGTCGAATATTCCACATGAAATCGTTTTTGTTTCAGGTACATACACATTGATATGTTAAACTGAAAAGTTTAACTTTACAGTTATTGATTGCTTCAACAGAATCCTCAAACTGTTCAAACTTAGTTATGTTTATCCCCTTTTCTTCTTTGAATTTGTAGTGTATTGTCTATGTCAAGTTCTATTTGGCATAGATTACTGCAGTATTTATCCCGTTTAACAAACATTTTTTTTATTGTTGATCAGTATGTTTATTTTCGATATATTCCTATTTGCAGTTGATTTTTAAATTTACTAATTTTTTCTGGGATAACCGTGCTTTTTATACGCACATAATTTTATACAATTATTTACTTTATTTTAAGAATAAATTTTATTAACTTATCTTGGAAAGTTTCTTTATTCGGGTTTTTTTTTAATTTTATATTTGTCTATTTGTCTGAAAATCTATTCAATGAATTTAAGATAATGATTTTGCACACAATCCAATATTGCAAATTTCTTTCTCAGGTGTGGTGTTATTCGTTCATGTACCATAAACACCATTATTTTAACATTTTATCTAGTTTATGTCATAATCATTGCTTCGCCATCGGTTGAGGCATTTAGGCGCACACGTTGACACACGCACGCACACACGTATGCACGCACATTTGTACGAACGTTTGTACACACTCGCACTCATGTATATACACACAACATACGAAAATGGACGTCGATGACATAACACTCCTATATATACAGTATACATCCATACTCCTTTACATATATTAAATTTATAAGGACATCATTTATTGCTTTTGTTTATCGTCAAATTACGGCGATTTGTGTTGAATACGAGATTTTGCCCGAGTTGGTAAAAGTTTTGTGTCTTCAGGCCACCTACACCAATAGTCACTCCATCTCAGCAGGATCGAGGACCTACATTGTTTTAAGATGACAAATTTGAAATTTCGGTGTTTAGGGATCTCGATTTTTCTCAGAAAATACAAAATATGTGAAAATGATCTTTGGTGATCCGGTTTTTCATATTATTGACTTTAATTTGACAGTTAGCGTTTATTAACTTTTTTAACAGGTATAAAATAACAAGGATATCTCTTTGAAACGGAGATTTAAGTTTTACAACATACAAATGGAACCGATTTAAGCCTCCAAATTTTCTTCTTAGACTAATCCATACTAACACTAGTTGGATTATTCGAAATTATACTATATAAAAACTATTTATAATTATATAAACTACTTATAACTATAGCAACAGTTTTTATTTTAAACGTGTAAAAATCTGTTTTGTTGCATATTGCCTTTAAAATTAAGCAACTGTGTGCACGTTTTGGTATGCAGTACTGGGGTTATTGCCATATTAATATTTTATTGCGTCACCTCAATGTAAGCATAGTTTTCAATTCAGATTTCCCACCTCCGGTGTTGAAACTTAAATAAATAAACCTTTAGATTGGCACGAATAAATGGTGGGATTGATTTGAAAAAGAATTAATGTATAGGTATTTAGAAATAAATATTTTTGTTCTAAAGGGTGTAGTTTAAAGAAAAAATTAGGTGCAGTTTTTTTCATCTCATATTTCTTTAAAAAATATCTGTACACAAATATTTGAAAAACAAAATAGCTATTGGTAAAAACTGAGGTGATTCCATAAATCTGTTTTTGTTATTTCCATGTGTATTTGTTGGGTCTTTCCTTCCATTTCAATGGAATATACAATGTTCTGTTTGTACACTGTTGTTATGCCTCAAGGAGAGAAATCCGTGAAGTGCGAGTCGCCAATTGTCGGTTTCTTTTCTGTATTTCTGTGAGCAACTTTACCTCATACATGTGTCTAGTTTATACGTTATCACGTACGATAGATGAATATGTGATCGAATATAGCTACCTATTGAATATCGAAATATATGTGGTTTGAAGTAATGAAACGTGTCGCTTGACGAATTATTGTTTGTACGATACCAATATTTTCGGGACTAGACGTATTTCGGAATTGAACATAAAAAGGTTAAGACACGTCCAGTTCTTTAGTGGATTTTTCTGTGAGAAGATGTATCAGTGACTAACCGGCCGTCGGTCGTAATCTCCTCGCAGCCATCTGTCGTCACAAACATTAAAACACTCTGATGTTCATAGACATATAATGCATTATATATAATGCATTACAAAAAAAAAAGAGTGTGTGTACTTATGTACACGCGTTAGAAGTTATACTTCTTTGGCGTATGAATAATATTTAAAATAACTCAAATGCAGTAGTAATGGACAATAAATATTAAAATCAATCAAACGATTTTGTTTAATTGAAAATGTTTTATTAACGTAACAATATAACAATACAGTACAAATATATAATCATTATTCATTATGTAATGAGTCAAATATATTTAAAATGTATTATTTTATTATTCAATTATTTGTTAGAAAAATAATAAGTTCGTTAAATATATCTATATTATACTTACATGGTTAACCTCTAATATTTAAAAACACTTCAAATTTTCACAATTTGACGTGACAACGTCTTAAATTAGGTTGCGGCTGGGAGTCACTTTGAAAAGTGTAACGCTCGGTAACGTAACGATGAGTCACCGAACGAGAGAGGCCCGCCGAATGCCTTGCGTCTCTCTCCCACTCAACTATGATCGGTCTGCCGCGCGCAGCTAGAGATAGTGCATAGCTTGCAAATGTATTGCAAGTTATTATGTATATTTGTATATAAATACGTATGTATGTGTAAAGGTAAAAATAAAATTTTGTTAATATGAAATTCAGTATTCTTTGTATAAATTAATGTTTTAAATATAATTCTTTGTATAAATAAATGTTTTAAATTGTTACTATTATTTTCCTTCCTTTCTATACGAATGAATATTCACATTAAAATGATTTTACCATTCAAAGTCGTTGTCACGTAAAACTCTGCCCGTATACCGACTTTACAGGCAACCAAATTTTTTCACAACACAATGTTAAAGTTTACAAATAATGTTTATATATATAATAAATTGAACAAAAAATAATAATTATAGAAAATTAATATTCATATGAATACTATATTTTGCAAGAACTGGGTTATGAATATAAGTACTATGTAATATATAGCATGAACACTCTGTACTATGTACTATATAGTATGAACACTCTGTACTATGTACTATATAGTATGAACACTCAGTATTGTAACTATATTCAGTGTTGAAAATATATTTTTTTATTATTTCTATTCTGTGGCTAACTTCATCATGTCGTTTGTGCTCGCGCAGCTCACAAATTCACTCTCATCCAAACGTGCCAAAAGAAGTATAACTTCAAAAAAGTATAAGTAAGTGTCTTTCACAGAAATCCTGAATTAGACCTATTAAAAAAATATTGTTGTCCTTTTAAAACAGTTACAAAATAAAACCCTTTAAAACAGTTACAAACGAGATATATTAATGGTATATATAAATGAAATAATCATAATATATCGAAATTTCGTTAACATATTCATAACAAAATGTTTTTCTTTCGCGGAACCCTAATCCGTTATGTACATTTCGTTGCTGGCGTACTTTTGGATTTTTTTTTGCATAGTGAAATCGAAAAAAGTCTTAACTAGTAATATTAAAATTAATAAATGACAGATGGTCTACCAGTCTTAAACGATTTTAATATAACTAAGAATTTTTGTTCAACAAGTGCAAGATAAGTTGTATTCTGTAGAATAAAATATAAAATAGGTACGGAGCCTGAGCGACCATAACTCGGACTTTATGTGTTCTTAACTAAAAAGAAGTCAAAAGTTCATTTACAATTTTAACTAAGGTTATAAAACAATCGTCTTAAAGCAATATTTTCGCAAAATTGAAATATTACTCCACAAGAAACACGAAAAACATCGGCTTGCTTCATCGACTGCCAACTCTTGCTGTAACGATGAAATCGATAGCTCCCGGTATTCATTTCACAGGCGTCTATCGTTTATTGAAATTGATGCTAATAAGAAAATCTACTGATAAAAGGTTATCAACTGCGGAACCTTCGTAACTCGTATGCGGCGGAGAAGATTTTATAAAACCAAATGTCCATACATCACTTTTAAATATGACTTTCTTGAAAAAATCTTACAGTTCCATTGTATTGTTTAATGTTATCAAACATTACTTAATATTCATTAACTACATTAAGCGATCGTTATATTGTGTGTTAAAAATTATAATTTTTTTTAAAAAACACGGTACCATTTATAAACGATTTATATACATTTTTTGTGTATTGCATTTTATGTAATGTTGTGATATAACAAAACGTCATCCGACAGAATTGTGGTGTACGACTATCCATAACCCTAAAAAACGGTAAAATAATCAGAAGTGTAAAGTTTATTTATTTATCATACATAGACGCGTGCGCATATCACAAAGGGCATTGTAACCACGACGCCATGTGTGTGTAGCTGTAGTGAAAAAAAAACCTGTTAATTAAATAACTCCGATGCTGTTCGGATCATCGCATTTTTCGGGTAACATAATATGAAAAATAATGGCTCTGTAGCTATCGGGTCGTAAGTAAAATAGCTTATCTTAGCGTAAGTATTAATATCGACACTAGGACTGAAAGGTAACAATGATTTGGAATCCTGGGGACCTTCTGCTCTTTTTAATATGAAGTGTTATTATATAAAATAGCAAAAGCGGAATAGTATTGAAAATTGGGTACCTATTAAATAAATCATATTATTCTATTTAGTTATTTTATAAAAAATCAATTAGTGAACTTTTCTTGAAATTACGAGAATGCGAGATATCATTATCTCTTGAATTCAAATACAAATTTACTGTTTTAAAAGTTGTACTCGTTGAATACCGATTAATATTCACGAAGGCGTGACGAATGTTCGATTGCGTCCAAGTAGGTTTTTTATTTGTACAGTTTTTACTGTATTTATACTCTACATAAACTAATAATATTTATTTTATGAGTTGTACGTTTTCGACTTAAATTAGAAAAAAATATTTATGGGCACCAATTAGGTGGATTAGTACAGGAAACGAAATAGGACGAGAATATTTAGTGAGTATTAGACGAAATCATAAGTTTGGGAAAGTGAAATTTTGTAATATATTTTAGTGAGCTATATTTAAAATACGAATAGAATGAACTTTTAACCAGTTTTAAATGAAATGTTGTTATCAGTTTTTTATCAATTTATTTTGGCCGTATAAAAATCATAACAAACAAAAACTCAACAAGTAACGAGGGAACTGCTGACTTCAAACGCTTAGTGTCCCTTCATGTGGCCCCAGTGCTTGTGGTGTTCGTGACCGCCCTTGTGTCCGTGATCATGGTGGCCGCCGTAATGTTCGTGATGACCCCCTTCTCCGTGGTGGCCCTTGTGGTCATGGTGGTGTCCGCCGTGCTCGTGGTGGCCTCCTTTGCCGTGCTCATGATGGTGATGTCCTCCGTGTTTGTGGCCCTTGTGGAAGTGGCCGCCCTTCTTGTATCCGCCTTCGTGATGATGTCCGCCGTGGTGTTCATGGAATCCTTTCTCTCCGTGATGATCGTGGAAGTGCTTGTCCTTTTTGAATTCGTCGTGTTTGTCGACACCGTGGTGTCCTTTCGTGTCGTGCCCCTTGTGCCAGTGCCCGTGCTCGTGGTGGCCGTGACCGTGCTCGCCCTTGTCGCCGTGGTGGTGATGGTGGTGGTAGCCGTCGTCGTGGTGATGGTGCTTCTTATGTCCGCCGTGTTCGCCGTGATGACCCTTGTGGCCCTCATGGTGATGGTGACCTTTGTGTCCGTGATGGTGTTCGTGGTGGCCCTTGTGTCCCTTGTGATCGTGACCGCCGTGGTCGTGGTGATGGTGGCCGTGGTGCTCGTGGCCGCCGCCGTGCTCGTGGTGCCCGCCACCGCCGTGCCCGTGGTGGTGCGACGCGGCGGGTTCCAGATCGGCCTCCCGCTTTTGGCGCATGTCGCGGGCCGCGGCCACGGCCACGACTGCGACCAGACAACACAACACTGCTGCGCTCCTCATTGCTGCACGATTGGATTGCAGTTGCAGAATGTTAGTTGCACCGTCGACGATGATTTTATATACCTCCGCTGTCGGCCGTTAGGTAAGTACCGGCGCTTGCAGTCAAGGCTGTTCATTTAGACTCATGAAAAAAAGCGCGGCGGAAATAAACAACGTTAAATCGTAACTACTCGCGGACATTTAGGAGGTACCATCGAGACTGAGAGACTTCATATTACTGTTAATACGGAGGAAACATCACTGAAAGCCTCAATTTAACAAATTCAATACCTACATTGTGATAGAATCGTTTTTACATTTTTCTGCCGTCACAGATTATTTATAGACAAGGCATGTATAGAAAAAATATTTTTTTCTGCAAACTCTTAAATATTTGCAGAGTGATGTGTAACGTCGTATATACTTCCTGCCGAACCGATGAATCAATGAACGTCTCTATGCACGCATGCTTTAGCGTGTAAATTCGAATCTCCTGTGAACACTCGTCAATTTTTTTCAGCTTTAGATTAAAAAGTAGTTCTAAGGCTTCTCGCGGTAAGGTTTAAAACTTTTATATTTTATTGGTTTCTGTCTGTGTGTACATTTAACCGTGTTTGTTTGAGATATTAGGAAAATCTTTTAATGTATGCGGCAATCATTCTAAGTTTGAGACAACATGAGGCTCAAAAATTACTCTGATTATAAAAACTGGCATGTTCACGTTAAAAATTTCAAAAAAAAACATAATCAAATGTTTTGGTATGAAAAATGAACTTATAATTTGGCCATATGCGTAGTCTTCTTTATTTTTTTTTTGGATCGGATAAATTAATGTGTGCAAAGATAGTTTTATATGGAGATTCACAAATCTCCATATAACAGACACCACAGTGTCTGTCTTCACTTTTTGGGAAATTGGCGTAATTTCATAAAAAAATCAACTTTTGAATAATTACTTAATATACATATGTACTCTTGACTTTCCAAATGCAAAAATGATAGCGCAAATAACCAAATTGAAAGCTGAAAATAAATCATTAAACGTTACATGTGGAATATCATTCGAAAATGCAAATAAAAATACGGGAATTGTGAAAAAACTATAGCGTTTAATTCAATCTATACATTCGTGCTGTTTGTCGTAAAAGAGTTCCCTTGTATGCCCTCATACTCCATGGCCAATCCAATTCAGCACGTTTATGACCTTAATTAGGTACATATCTCGTTTTTGGATCCTCAAAATTTAACAATACCTCAATCGCTTTAGATCTTTTATATTATTGAAGACTTTCCTGATGTATCTTCAAGATCGAAGAAGCAATACCAATGAAATTAAAATGAGACGGTCCACGTAGGGGCTATAACGAACCCAATGCAAGAGAGATTATACAAAAATATATACAGACGAACTGAGAACCACCTCATTTTTTTTTGTAAGCCAAAAAATCTTTTTGGAGTCAGTTCCAAGTAAAGCACTTATTCATACACAAAGGAAAAAAATTCCAATGAAAGTAGTGAATAAAAAATTTTAGGAAAATATCATCAAATTTAACAGCTAAATGTATTAAATGAATATAAAATGTAAAGCATCGAGTCAAAAGGATGCCAAGTGACGAACGCTGACACCTAATCCAAAAAATTACAATTTTTTTTAATTAGTAATTATTTAAGTCGACCTTTATTTATTTGATATAAGTTGATATTATTTCTAAACTTCCTTTTCCCTTCAATATTGCACAAACAAGAAAACTAATTTAAAGGCCAGTCAAAGCTGATATAATAATACAAAAACATAATTTAGTCATTTGGAATCCTTCAAAAGTCGGTCAGTTTATTTTATGGCAGGTACACCTCAATAAAGCTAATAGACGCGAACCAGCAATAAATTGGAAACCTGATATTTCTGCGAACGTCTGTCTACTCGAGTAGCAAACAATTTTTCGAGAGAAGAAAACAGAAGAAATGTTAACAAAATTCTTCTTTGACGATCTTCCATATTTTTCCTTAGTCGAGACTTTAGGAAACTGGAGTAGATGTGTGAAAGTAAATGTGGTATTGTGTCGAAAACACTCATCTGTGTTGTACATTACACTGAAACATTTCTGAAGAATTTGTTTCCTTCATATTATTTTATTGATTTGCATGACTTTAAAATTAAGTCTGAAAAGGGTAAGTATAATTTATATGTATATATCGCAAATCAAAATTGTCCAGATTTTTTTTTTATTTAATCGTGTTAGTGGAATATATAAAGTCACGAATTTATTACAGTGACTTTATGTACACACATTCAATAAGTTTTCTGTAGATATATGAAGATTTATTTTCTACAAATTTAAGGTCACTATTATGAAAATACTAAGACGAGGAGACTATTATGTGATTTTCGGTTAATTATGAAACAAAAATTCAGGGCCATAACCTGCTCGAGTTCTTACTGGGTTTTCCTTCATTCTGTATTTGTTTTAATATTTATTGGTACTGTGTATGATAAAATAAGGAAAGGGCTACTCGTTCGCTTTATGCTCGTTCTTTATTAAGGAAAACTGTCTTTCAAATGAGTGGTGAATTGCAAATTTACAAGTTATAACTTATTTCAAGTGTTACGCAATGACTTAAGAAATAAAAGTATTTTGAGTTCAGAATTTAAATAAGGACTTATTACCTAATGTATCAGACATTAGCCTAGATAAGTAATAATTATTTGAGACATAAGGCACGCACGAAACATTGTCGTCTCTGTGGATTGGCGATTTCCATTTATTTAAAAGAGGACATTAAAGAAATAATGAGGCGATAACTAAAACGCAACACAAAAACAAAAATTAATAAATAATATATAACAGATAAAAAATATATTGGTATGATCTCTAATTAAATGTTTTATGTAAGAACACTTTTTAACGGTACGAGACTGAATATGGTAAAGAACAGAATGAGTGCGAGTTAATAATTGATGTTTACTTTTATAATTTTAGTGTGTATTAATAACAATTTAGTTTTAATTATTACCATATAATATTTATATTACGAGACGATTAAATATGCACGGTATTACTTATAGAATTTTATTAGAGTAATAAGTGTTATATTGTACTTGTAAATGGTTCAAGTGCTCAGTTTCGTGTCTGACCGCTTTTGCTTTCTTATTGTTTGGTTTGAAACGGAATAACGGTGGCATATTATTTTCTCTTCAATACATTTACACTTGTCCCTTACGCCGCAGACATGTTTTTGTTTGAAACTTCACTCCGTTTTCGTTCGAGTTGTATTTCTAAAACTTCATTGGATTTTGTAAATATTGACCGATGAATTTTCCATTAGTTCTATGTCTCAAAGGACATGTTTAGCTGTTCATTACGAACATAAGTACATCCCAAACACGAAACAGCACTATACCAGAGTCGAGGACATGAATCCTTGTTTTTCATTCTTATTTAAGAAGATTATGCGAGGGTGTGTCAGCATTGAAGTCACGCGTCGACCGGTCTCGATAGTAATGTGATTAATTTCGTGGCGAGAGATAAGGGACCGTTATTCGTAAGGATTTAGGACATTGTTAAAATTCTCAGTAACGGCGTGTGGGCTGTACAGCAAACATCCAAGAGACGAAAAAAAAGTTAAGTTGAAATATTTACACACTTAGATAACATAAAAGATGGTATAATGTTTTTAATTTATTTACTTGCGTTTATTGATTCAGCCAGAAAAACCAGTTTTCTTGGGTGTACTTATGTGCATTGACGATTTAAAAATATTATATTGTAACTTGGAAGAATAAAGACAATTAATGACGTATATATTAATATAGAAGATTGGCCAAAATCACATGGAAAATTTTTTTTGGTTGTATGCGTAAACATGGAGTGCATAACGATAACCCGAACAAAACAATATAAATCACCTTACACAAAACTTTTAACCATTTCAAATTTCTGAAAATCTCAAGAAATTGGATTTATAATCAGGAGATGCAATAAACACTACTTCATTCCTGTATCGATTTGAAAAAGACGAAGAAATAGGCTTTCAAAATCCTGATATTAATTCCGACTTTGAAGCTGCGAAAAACTGTATTATTCTATTTGATATGCTGAACGATGTATCGTTCACAAGTGCTACAGGACAAATGGTGGGATATATCTCAGGATTTGTTGCTCGAAAACTTTTAAAGCAATTAAAATTCGAACAACGTATAGATTATTTGGTAACATCTCATAAACTTTGCTTTCATAAATTGATAACCATGAAAGATATGGTTGTTTGAAGTATGTACGTTCACAGAATCTTTCATTGGTAACCTCTTAAAAGAAAAAGGTGATAAAAATTTGACAGGCCAATTTTGTATCTATTTCAAAAATTATACTATAAATAAATAAATATGTACATATAAAACAATAAAACAAAAATAAATAAAAAATGGCAAATTCAAAAGTACACGCCTTATTATATTCATTTAAAGTGTGATAACTGTAATTTTTAAAAATAACAATAAAATAAACTTTTATTAATATAGTGAAAATACATCGTTAACCGTTTCATCAGTTAAGTCATTATACACTTTAGCTAGTTAAAAATAAGGGAAGAAGTAAAATTGGATATTGAAAAATGAACAATTGCCAGGGAAATGTGATGTAGGTGGGTGGAAGGTCCATGGTGGTAAATATACAACACTTGGTTTCGGAGTCGTCATATCCCTTTTAGAGCCAACACTTTACAGGTGGCAGACTGTGACATTTTCACAGACCACAGAATAGGGCGTAATTTATTTGTTTTTGCTGCATCTTACAAACGTTTTGATATGAGTGGTATAAGTAAAGACTTTAATGCCAAGAATGTAAGTCATTCGCTGACTTAATTATAAAAACCGGCCAAGTGCGTGTCGGGCCACGCGCAATGTAGAGTTCCGTAGTTGTCCGTCTTAAGAGGGCTTTTATTTGATTCTATGAATCTGTTAATTAAACTCACAGCTTAGCGGCTGATCACGTCTAAAAGTGAGCCCACATAAGACGTTAAGTGTGTTATGATTCTGTATTTTCAAATTTTACATGGTTTATAATCTCGTATTTACTACGTATTTTACAAATTCAACAACGTCATCTAAGTAATTTTCAGTGAAATACGTACGAAATTTTGCTTTTTACTACTCCAAGTATATTTTATAAGTTTGTTCACTATCACTCGTTAACTTGTAAAACCTTCTCAGCTACGATAGTTTTCTTTATATACCGAAATATGTGTCAAAGATATATGCTACTGTCGTGAATTTTTTCACATTTCATATGTCTCTGAGCTAAGCCGCAGATAGACATATAGACAAACGGACGGACGGATATGGCGAAATCATAAAGATTCCTTGTTGACTATGGAATCCTAAAAATTGTAAAATATCTTAAATGTGTACAATAATATTTTTATTTTTTATTTGTAATTTTACGCATAAAATTAAGAAATTATTCTTTTCAGTCCAATTTTCGAAAATTGAGTCTACCAGATCTTGACGTTTTAGAGTCCTAGTAATATATTTCGACCAGTTTCTGAGAAAGGGTGCAAGGGAGCGAGGGAGTGAGGAAGCGTTCGAGCATGCCAGCGTGTGTCTGTGTGTCTCTATCTGTGAGTTTGTGTGTGTATTTGTGTGTGTGTGTGTGTGTGTCTGTTTTACATTTAATTTCAATTGATATTTAATCATAGTCTAGTCAGGAATTTTATAGCCATCTCACTCGCCATATATTTCATAAGATAGTAAATTTTATATAAAATACCTTTCATCCATTATACAAATGGGTGAATATTGTTTATTATTCAGATCTCAGACTACAGTTAATATAAAATTATATTTTAAATATACAATTTTATAGAACTTTCTGCAAGCACAGGTCTACTGTTGATCATGACATGCCTGTAAGATTTTATTTCAAAAACTACAAGTCATAGTCGAATCAACACGCAATTTCTATAGATTGTAGATTTTCGTGGTATAAATACAGTCAGTCACAGAATAAATAATACAAGAAGATGAAAAACAATTATACAGCGCTTTGATGCAGGTGGTCAATTATAAAATAAATAGAAAAACAAATTCTAAATAAAATAAAAGGAAAATTAAAGTCATCGACTATCAACATTGCATTAACGTGATATATATTTTAATTTTTGTCGATATCTCATTTGGCTGTTGCATTCATTATTCCATACAAAGTCATGTATCTAGTACTAACCGGAGAGTTGATGACAAATTTAGGGTAGGCAAGTTAGTAATTTTAGGCAAGTTGAAATAATGAAAACCTGTATTTAGTAAATGGGTGAATCAAGAATCGCGAGTCCGGTAAAGGGTTTGCGGTTATTTTGCTCCTGCACAGCCTATGAAATTTGAAAAAAAAAAAATCAAAAAATATGTTTTAGGTAAATTGAAATTTTTTAATTTTTAATTATAGCATACACCGAATCCAAAACCTTTTTGATTTTCAAAATATGACTTAACACCCTAAAATATTACCTAATTAACGTGTCCCAAAAATGTACATAAAGCATTCTAAAATTTTTATAGCATGTTTATAGATTAATATTATGTGTGTCAATCTCCAGACGAATTGAACCGTTTTTAACAACTGTCTGATCTGAGGCGAAAACAAATTTTAAATTGTTGCAACAAAAATGTCTTATGTGCAGTCATAAGTGCGAGAGACATAGTTGATCGAGACCTGCCTGCAGGTGCTGGGGCTTCGGCTCCTCGGGCTGTGATTGGTAGCCCGAATGACAATGTGCCTGTTGTTTACTATCTAGCTCGGAGTTTACAGATGCTGTAGACTATTTTGAAGCGAGTATTTCATAAAAAGGTAGTAACGTGGAAAAACTAGAGCGGGTCTTTTTAAGCTTTTGTAAATGTTTTTAATTTAGTTTTTGTGCTAAATGTTACGATGTAAATAAATGTATTTATATATAATATAAAAAATATGAAAAATACATTTATAGACACTAGGTACTTGCGCGCGTAGTTTAAATCGTGTACAATTATTGTGATAATAAAAATTATTTGAGTTACTTAAAATTTTAAGGTTGTATACTGTAAAATTTGTATTGAAAAATTTAAAAAATATTTGATAATTTTTTTTTTATTCTCTTCTACAATAATATGTTATTAAAATCTTTTGAAAAAGTTCATTTATGCAATAAAACATTTTGTGTATTAATAGGAAAAATAAGCATTTAAAAATAATCAAAATGAAAATTTCAATATTTTTCATTTGAAATTTTTATTAAAACAGTTATTAAAAAAGTAATTTTGTTGTTAATTAAATTAATAAAACTGTTCATATTAAATTATTAAATATGTTGATTTTATATTTTGGTTTCATTGCTGTTCGCTGCTTTGTGATAAATTAATGTCTGACAGATCGTTTTTACTCTTTGACAGACCGTCATTGCTGTCTGATAGATTATCTTCAGACCCTTGCAATGTTTCATTCATGTTAAAAAATAATTTTCAATTAATACAAAATATATTATGAAACATATTCTATATTAATTAGATTGATTGCAGGCATAAAAAAAAATGATATTTATTTGTGTGTTCTTGTGTTTTCGCTTTATCTCATTCTAATGCTTCTAAAACGGAAGCCGGCACACAATTCCCTTCGAACCAGTAAAATTTTAATTTATTATCTTCAAAATCCCATCCATTTCTTGATCGCGTCAGGGAATTCGGCCAATGTAAATGGCCATTTGTCAAATGTTGATTGTATATTGAGTGCG
Source organism: Eumeta japonica (assembly GCA_005406025.1). Taxonomy (NCBI): domain Eukaryota; kingdom Metazoa; phylum Arthropoda; class Insecta; order Lepidoptera; family Psychidae; genus Eumeta; species Eumeta japonica. Next base: position 536 of record BGZK01004167.1, on the reverse strand, counting down.
TAATTCTTGACGTAATATTACTTTGAAAGGGGGCTAATTACAAGCATCATAATTTTTTGAAAGGTTTTTAACTAGATAATTAAGTTATACAAGGTAGGCTTCTGCCGAATCCGAGCTAGGTGGTAAACTGCAGTTACGTGGTCATCCAGGTACAAAACACAGCCCGAGGAGCCGAGGCCTCAACAGCTGGCGGCAGGTCTTAATCAACTATGTCTCGCATAAGATTTTTTTGTTGCAACAATTTAAAATCTTTGTTCGTGTCAGGGAGTTATTAAAAACGGTTCAATTTGTCTGGAGATTGACAGATTTTTGAATAATAATTAATGAATATGCATTAAAACAATTAATAGGCTTAAGGTATATTTTTGCGATATACTAATTAAACATTTTTTGGAGGTCAGGTCATATTTTAAAAAGCAAACAAAACGTCAGGAATTTCTATATCTGTATTCTATATATACCAAAATAAAAAATTAAAAAAATTCAACATGCCTAAAACATATTTTTTTGGTTTATTTTTTGTAAATGTATTATTA
>BGZK01004166.1:0-15866 GCA_005406025.1 Eumeta japonica | reverse complement strand
CAGTGGCGGCTGATGGGTTATCGGACTGGTGGTGCACTTTACTTGCTCACCAAATATTAAAATTAGAAAATGCAACAAAACAACAATTGACATAAAATATGTTTATTTTTATACATTAAATCAATGCGACGACATTTTTCTGAAGCGAAATGTTCAATCATCTTTTTTAAAATCGGTATTGATTGTATAAATTTTTCAATACTGAGCACAGAAAGTGCATTTAGCCGATCCTAAGACATGGTGTTTCGGAGAAAAGTTTTGATTCTTTTGGATATTGCTTCTTACACAGAATCTAGCTGATCACGAATGTCGACCGTGCCTAACACAGACAAACTCATTACATTTGTGGGTACTTGCGAAGAATCATGTTTTTTATTTTTTCACTCAAATGCGTCAAATCCTTGATTCCAGTTTCTGTCCAAATCGATTCTCCGCCAAAAATAATGCAATGCAAAACAAAAGAATGCATTAAGACGCTCACATCCACACAACCATTTCTTTCTTATACATTTCACTTTTTAAACTTCGCGTAAATGTTTTATTTTTGATTTGCACTCTTGTTTTAAATTTAAAAGGGCCGTGGCGGTCCGGCCAATTTTATATTCACTTTATTTTGAAAAGTCCTGTTATTTTCTTTAATATAATCAATGTTTACGCTCATTTTCACTAACACCACACAGTATAGAATAAAGTTCTATTATAGCATCGAAACAAAACTAAAACAATTACGATAATATAAACAAACAATAATTAACGCCGCACATACAGTGAAACTAAACTGATAACGAGTCGAGATGTCAATGATGGCCGCCGTCGCCTGCGCCCGCCGGCCGGCCAATTCGTCAAATCGGGTGCTCTCGGCAATCTTCGGTTCGCACGTGCGGCGCTCGAGAACTACTCGGTACATTTCTATGAATATCTTTTGTTTCACGGTCAGACGCATTAACTCGTATCCCATACAAGTTATAGCAGCCCTCGTGCGCTCGCCGAATCGCACGAGAATTTGTATTTACAGGAAAATAAGTCTTAATAGTTTAGTAAAGCGCTCAAATTGTTTCACCATAATTGGAAATTTAATTTTTATACGTATCTGTATGCTTAAAGATAAATATTAAAATGGTAATTTTAAAATAAAGATGAAGTAATATTTTGTAATTTTAAATCTTTGAATTGGTGGTTCAGCGCACGAGCACCTTAACCAGATCACTAACCTTATTTTTCAACGCTTATTACTAACCTTCGTCGTTTCGACTACGCTGTCAAAAAAGTAGGTTTATAAGGTTTTATTGAATAAAATATTAATTTCTTTTACATATTTTTTTTATTATATTTATTTACTTAGAAAAAAATAACATTTTTATTTATTTAAATCACATAATTATTACTTAATCAGACTTTTTACTGAGACCATATTTTCGCTCAAAATAAAGATATTAGTTTTTTTAAATGCTTACCAATTAAAACTAAAATATAATTCTTCGAAAAACTCAAATAATCAAAAGTAACATATGAAAACAACAAAAACATAATTTGGTAAAAGACTATGAACTAAGACATTTGTGGCACACGTCAAGTTTGTGTTCGCCACACAATGATTTATGGCACTTGTAGCAAGTAGATTTCGTCATCCTTCGTTTTGCTGACGGGCATATGGCACAAATTTTCCTCTTTTTGCGATAGGATGACCTGCAGGTTCTCTTCTTCAGTCTCAAGTGTCAAACTCGATCTACTACTTCCTGGCATATTCAAAATGTGTGTAATAGAATCGCAGGCCAGTTTGAAGTGTGGGCACAAGTATTCCATTACCATATCATCTGTAATAAAATACGAAAAGCAACACAAAGGATCTAATTCATTTTTGCACATTCAAGTAGGTCCAGGTCTAACGTGCACAATATTCCTTGCAGCTGTTCGGCTCTGTGACCTGGACTTTAGGGATGACCATTTGTGCTTATCTTTTCCGCGAAGTATGTTACGCGATGGTATAATAATCAACTCGTTACGCTCCTGTGCCGAAGTACCAGGTATCTGATCTTCAATTGATGGAGATGCGTGGTCATTTACCTGAACGTCTAGACCTGAGGTGGATATTGTGTCAAAGAAGAGACCCCATCCTCACTAACTGATTCATAAGCGGGATCACCTCGATATGGTCTTCCTTCTCACCTCTCTGATGAATTTTCTTCGTCACTATTATCTGATAATAATAGCTGAAGAATCGTATCTGTAATAAAAAATAATTACTTTTACATTGTAAAACTAAAAATAAACTTAAAAAAAGAAACACAATAGTACAAAATGTAACGTTAATACTAACCTTCGTCGATGCGACGAGCCATGGTCGCTGGTCTGGTGCTACAGGCCTCCCAACAAGAAACACTACCGTCTGTCGCGGGGCAGCGGGTCAACTGATTACACGGGAGCTAAAATAGGTGCGGCCGCGCACCGAAATTTATGACACTTTTTCGAATTCGCGTCGTCGATTCGACGAAGCTTAGTGATCTAGGGTTAAGGTACAGCCGCCACTGCTTAGCACATTAGTGTTTGATTCTTAAAATTTTATTTGAATCTGTTACAAATGTAGCCTGCTTAAGTTTCTCAAAGTGCTTCTTATCGAACCTTTGGTCCTACACATTACCTGTATAGATTTCTTTTGTGAATTCAATTTCAACAATATTTAAATAAATCAACAAGTAATTTATGATAATAGAAAATTTTCCCTTTTTGTTTTAGATTGCTCAAATATGTTGCGAACTTGGATTGAATACCTGTAGATTGGCGATTGTACCAAAGCTCAAAGTTGGCAATAGTTCTGGCAGTGCAAACAGGAAGTAAGGGATTATATTAATTATAAATGTAGATTATGTTAAAAAATAAAGTTATGAATGTTCCTGATAAACTTATATGTATTTATGAAATATTTAATGATGTATCTCTTAGCACAATAATTAGGTCTCAAAGAAATGTATTAAATTATGCTAGATATTGTTTCAATTCCGTTTCAATTCATAATTTTAATGACTTGAATTATCCTGAAATGACTATATAAATTTCTGCTAATTATTAATTATGTAATTTTGTGTTTTGGAAATGAAGAGAAGGTTACATGGTTTTCTTTTATCTGCACTTTTAGGATTATGTCTAGAATAATTAAATTAATGATTAAGAAAGAACTATCTTACGAGTAAATTTTTAATAAACGCTTATAGTAAAGCCATGCATGATACAGGAAAAGTCAGTCCTAGAAATGTACATACTTATGTGGCCATTTCCAATTGTTATTGTGTAATGTGCAGTAGTTTTTTTTTTCTATCGTTATGTAAAAGAATATATATCAGAATACCAATAGCAGTTTGGTAAAATTAGTCTTTATAATGTGAGATTTGTTTAATTTTGGTTTCATTATGGTTACACAAATAATAAGTTTTATTAATGAACATTATAGAAACAGAGAAAACCCCTAATGTATATATTAGTTTAAAAATCCAATATTCTAAATGTTAAATATGAATCTACAATATAGAAAATTTGTAAATTAACTTCCTCATACCTTCCATTTCATGGACATAGGAATGAATTAAAAAACTTAATAGCTCTCGATTCTGCTTGCATTCTCACAACTCTCCATCATCATATTTGATTGTTTCAATGGATTATAAAATTGTTCAATAGAAATAAATTGAAAACATTTCTCTATTGCATATTAATAGATTTCATCTTTAATTTAAAAACACAAACATCACAAAATCTACAAACACTTAAGCGAATCTAAGTGAATAGTGTTTGGTCATGCATATTAATAAAGCAGCTATAGAGTGCTTTTTCTTCTAAATTTTGTGCACGTGGATTTAAATGGAACAAACACTAAATGTTAGTCCCATCTTACTTCAAAACATCACTGAAAATTAAACCCAAACTTTTTTGCTATTGAGATGATAATACACAAATGTACAGATAGACAAAATTCCCAAAAAAAATATGGTATATATAGAAACGTAAATTGCATTCGTACTAGTTTTTGTCGATATGAACCTATAATGAATCATTTTAAATCAAAAATAGCATCTTTTTCAATTCTGCTTAATACTATTTTAAATACTCATAAGTGATTCTAACATTCTATTTGATAATTTTAACTTCGTAATATATATCTTTGCTCCATTATTACCATTCTAATTTTCACATTACATAATAACATTTTTTATATACATTCTATCAGTGACGGATGGGCTTTTGAAGAAATAGCATTGTTAAAGGAACATATCAATCTCATTTCCTTAGAAGTCTTCAAGATAACTGAGCTGTTGCATCATCGCAAGACGTATAGATATTTCCATAAAAAACGAATTAACAGTTATCAGAAAGTAATCCTTTATTTCATTATAAACATTTGCAGAGAAAAATTCATATTAGCAAAAATATATATTGATATGAAACTCTACTTGTTGCTTTTTGTGTGCAAAAATTAAATCATTATTCATGATATTTTGCCTTCTTCACAGTAAAAATTGCAGCAAATATGATAATATTTACTGTCAGTGCTGCATAGTTCAATCGCAATTTGAACAACAAACCTGTGACAGAAAGACCCCGAAAAAACTTTATCTAGCATGATGAATTATTTAAAATCTATCAAAGAGAGTATACAGTACAATGCATGATTCTTTGCCACTATGAAGTTAGTCACAGAAAGCGTCGCATTGGCATAAAATAGAAACGCGGGTGGAGAAGACAGAGGGGAAAGGTAAAAGGAGCATCGCATCATTTGCATGCAATTCAGAACGGCAAAATCCAATATTGTCAACATTCATGCTTCTTTGTTTCAGTATATTTGCCTTTCTGTTATACTTAAAGACCGTGGATAACACCTCTTTACTATTATATAATTTTAAATTTTAGAGTACCAAAGAGTCTTTTAACTTCCGCTAAGAAAAATTGAAAATTTTCGGGAAGTTATTGGTTTCACCCCATTTTGCAAAAATCGAATTCTCATCAGATCTCGACGTTGTGAGGGTCTGAAGCTTCCTGATCATCCCTGAGATGATGTCCGTATGTTTGTGTGGATGTGTGTGTGTGTGTGTGTGTGTGTATGTGTAGATGTATGTAAATCTCTTTATAACTTTTAAACGGTTTGACCGAATTGATACCACTAAACGGCGTTCCAAAAGTTTCACCAAACTTATATTTCCTGAAAGTTTGGGTCGATTTGGACCGGTAGATTTTGAGTAATTTTCAAAAAAGTAAGAATTTTTTTTTAAAGTGGTTCTTTCACAATATCTTTAAAATGACTTGACCGATCAATTCCAAAATCCAATCAGCTCTTAACCTATTAAAAACACGTCGATTGCCGCAAACCGCGTCAAAATCGGTCGATTCGTTTGTGAGAAATCGTTGTCGAAAGAAATCAAAAACAGTTTTTTTATGGAATAACTCACGAAACGGCTTGACCGATTGATATCAAATTCTAACCAACTCTTGGCCCTGTAAAAAAACGTCGATTGCCGCAAACCGGGTCAAAATAAGTTGATTTGTTTACGAGAAATCGTTATCGAAAGAAATCGAAACAAACGTTTTTTACTCAAAAATCGCGTCAAATCCCGTATATATTCAGTTTTGATCTCGAAAATGGGAAGTTTCAGGGTTACAGGGTTAACCTATTTTTTGAGTTCATAAATTAAATTGTTAGTAGAAACAGGAGTTAAAACAAAACTTATGCCCTTCTGGTATTTTATTCAATTGTCTCTTTATTACTTTATTCTTCCATTTTATATTGAGTTGATATTCGTTACTAAATTATTAGGTCGGGGGAAGTTTTTTCATATTATGTTAGAAAAAATTGCAGTAAAATCTTTTGGCTGTGCTGTTTGTATCTGACTAGTTTTGATACCATTAAGTAAAATGACGTTTAAAAATATATAGAAAATTAAATGATATTCCGCCATTTTCCTATTGTTTTCTGTCTACTAAAATAAGTGAATCCAGATAGAAATTTGCTACCTTTGAACTTTATTATTATAAAACAGAAAATGCCACATAAGCCGAAAAAATTGTGATGTTTTGGACCTAATGCAGTGTTGAAACTGGTTCAAGCATTTTTAGTCCAGTAATTTGATGTCAAAGATGAACTCACTCACTCGACATGTTGATGGATAAATATGATTAAATTTTAAAAAAAAGTAGAACAACCTCGGCATATTAGTTCTCACGACATATGTGAAGAGCTGAGGATTGACTACAAAAACAGTTTGACCCATTTGAAAAGGTGGATGTACAAGAAAGCTCAATACTGGGGTCCCACTCGAGCTCACTGAAATAAATCCAATGAATTGTGTACTCATTTACGATTCTCTATTGAAATGTAATGAAAACGAATCGTTTTTTAAAGGTGTTAACACAAATATGTAGTGGCAACATTGTAATTCATTTTTCTATCAGTTACATAAACATAATACGCCTTTGTTACAGTATCATTCTTATATATTAATATACATTAAATTCGTACAATTTAAAACATAAAATTTCTTTTAATGTTCTCAGGAAGAAAAGATTTATCACTATTGATGAGATATGAATTACCTACGACAAGAACGTGCGAAAAAGATCATGGTCAAATGGCAAGCAAGCTCCACAGACGATAGCAAAATCCGGATTAATTCGTAAAAACTTGATACTATGTGTATGGTGCAATTGGAAGGGCATTATTAATTATGAGCTTTTCCCGCCGGGAAAAACATCTATTCGGACCTCTACTGCCAATAGCTGATGCGACTTAAGCAAGAAGCAGAGAAAAAACGCCCGGAATTAATTAACAGAAAGTGTGTGGTTTTTCACCACGATAACGCCAGGCCACAAATATTTTAGTCACTCGGCATATAATGAGTGTGGTTGGGAAGTGTTAATGCATCTATCATATAGTCCAGACGTCGCACCCTCAGATTTTCACTTGTTTGGGTCTCTCCAGAACTCTTTAGGTAGTGTTAGGTTAACATTATCGAGAAAGGACTGTCAAAACTACTTGTAGTTTTTGATTAGAAATCCCAAAATTTCTTCAGCACTCAGATTATGTCACTACCTAAAATATAGCTAATATATATTTTTTTGTTATTGATCAAAATGGCATATTATAATTAAATGTAAATAAAATATGACGAAAAATCATCTTGTATTTGTATGTAAATACAAGAAATCTTTTTCGTCATCCTTATATAAATGTTTTATTCTAAATTTCAGGATTACAAACGTAAAGGAACACATTGGAAGGCAGACTATTGAAATCTCACGGTTAACAAATCCCGAGGTAAAAAGTGAGGCAACTCAAAGGCAACGGACTCCGATGCCGACCTCGCTGGCGAGCCCATTGTCGACTTCGATGTTAACTCCGATGCCTAACCCAATGCTGACCTCGATACTCACCCAGATGCCAGTCTCGATGCTCACTCCGGTGCCAGCCTCGATGCTCACTCGATTGCCGTGCCCGATGAGACCTGATGCCCAACCAGAGGCCGGCCTCGATACTCACTCCGGTGCCAGCGTCGATGCTCACCTGGTGCCAACCTCGATGCTCACTCCATTGCCGTGCCCGATGCAGACTCCGATGCCTAACCTGAGGCCGGCCTCGATACTCACTCCGGTGCCAGCGTCGATGCTCACTCCGGTGCCAACCTCGATGCTCACTCCAGTGCCGTGCCCGATGCTCACCCAGTGCCGTGCCCGATGCAGAGACCTGGTGCTCAACCCGAGGCCGGCCTCGATACTCACCCGGTGCCAGCGTCGATGCTCACCCGCCAACCTCGATGCTCACTCCAGTGCCGTGACTCCAGTGCCGTGCCCGATGCAGACTCCGGTGCCTAACCCGAGGCCGGCCTCGATACTCACTCCGGTGCCAGCCTCGATGTTCACTCCAGTACCGTGCCCGATGCCGGCTTCGGTGCCTAGCTCGACGCCGAGCTCGATGCAGACTCCGGTGCAGGTCGTGATGCCATCCATTTTTTTCGTTCAGCACACCGTTTAAGAAGAGGACAGTCCAACAAAAGTCAGATATTTATGTTTAGTAGATAACTTAAAGGAGTGATGGTTAATTGTCATAATACCGATAAAACGGGTTACTCATAATGTCTATTACCATAGTGCACTATAGAAGTCACCTGTGACTTACTAATCGCAATGTTATATGTATGTTGGTATGATTGCCACAGAGTATACTCGCTTAGTTATCTTTGCAATTTGCAATTGCAATAACATCTATTTTAACGTTGGAATGATAATGACCATCAAATATTGTATGTAATTTAACTTGATCTTGTTGTATATATAAATCTTTGACCTGGTATAATGGGCCAGTGCTTACAACAAGGATGTTAACCTCAAAAAGTAATATTTATTTTTATCTTTGTAATCTTAGTATTATGATTAATTTATTATTATACAGTTAAAGTTAGTTTATTTGTAAACTTTAGCTTTGAACAACATGTATTGTTATTATGTTTTACTTTAGAATACTTACCGAAACTTACTGAAGAATTTAGAAATAAATACCAATGAAATATTGAGATGATTTGATTATCTAACATCTTATTATTTGTGTCCAAGTTCCCAAAAACATTTATTATTATTACTATACTGTGGATAAGATCAACCAGCGTTCTTTATAATCAAGACACAGATATCTTTCTAGCTAATATATTGTATATAGACTACCCTGATAATAATTTGATGCACTCTTTTGTGCTCTGTGCTAGTTTATGTCTATGTTTGTTAAGATGTAGGCAGCCGAAACATCGATAATTTTAAATTTATTTTAGCATTTGCTTTTATGATTTCATTGATTTTAAGGAACCTTTCATTAATAGAAAGCTACACTATCCCGAGTAATATTGTTTATATTTTTTTGTGACAGTTTTTCTTCTAGTTTCTCATAAATTGGAACTGTCACTAACAGTGGTATCATAATTCGAAGGGCGACAGAGAGCAGAATTGAGAGCTAGAACTGGAATGGAATTGAGTATGGCATAGGATCGAAATCAGGAAAAGTACCAAGACCATAATTGAAAGCGGGAATGAAATTGCAATCGACAACAAGGATGAAGGATGACAAAAGATGAAGGAACTCAGTCTGTGTCTACTTTATCTAGCTAGTTTATATAGTGTACTTTATATATATTGACATGGCTACATGTAGACATTTAGATATGCAAAAATTCACCATGTTATTATTTTAGGAAATATATTTGTATTTGCCAATCGGTTAGTGGACATCCTGTCTTGTGTCCACTAACCGATCTTGTGATTAGGATTGTGAGATAAGAGAATGATGTGATTCACAAAACTGGGTGAAAGTGTGTTGAAATTTGACTATCTGAAATGGATGAATAAAAGTAAACTAATGAAACAAAGTTACAATGAAAATGCATGTGACGTGCTGTATTTGTTGCTATGCTAGCTTATCTAATAAATAGCAATAACTTCAGACTAAGTGCTCGCAATCAAGTCAAAAAAAAAAGGGAATGGAAGCCAGTAATTTATTTTTATACACGAATCAATGCTTGCCTACACCAAAAGCTCAACGATTTTTCATTTTCTTTATTTCAAAGCATCTGAGCACTGAATTCGCAACTCAAGCATTAAGTGCTCAATGAGTTCCCTAAGCGCGTAGAAAAAGCACAGCGAAAAAGCCGCCAACTTTTTTTTCGTAGATCCAACAATCCTAGCTTATCTAATAAATAGCAATAACTTCAGACTAGTGCGCAATCAAGTCAAAAAAAGGGAATGGAAGCCAGTAATTTATTTTTATACACGAATCAATGCTTGCCTACAAAAAGCTCAACGATTTTTCATTTTCTTTATTACAAAGCATCTGAGCACTGAATTCGCAACTCGCATAAGTGCTCAATGAGTTCCCTAAGCGCGTAGAAAAGCAGCGAAAAAGCCGCCAACTTTTTTTTTCGTAGATCCAACAATCCTAGCTTATCTAATAAATAGCAATAACTTCAGACTAAGTGCTCGCAATCAAGTCAAAAAAAAAGGGAATGGAAGCCAGTAATTTATTTTTATACACGAATCAATGCTTGCCTACACCAAAAGCTCAACGATTTTTATTTTCTTTATTACAAAGCATCTGAGCACTGAATTCGCAACTCAAGCATTAAGTGCTCAATGAGTTCCCTAAGCGCGTAGAAAAAGCACAGCGAAAAAGCCGCCAACTTTTTTTTTCGTAGATCCAACAATCCTAGCTTATCTAATAAATAGCAATAACTTCAGACTAAGTGCTCGCAATCAAGTCAAAAAAAGGGAATGGAAGTAATTTATTTTATACACGAATCAATGCTTGCCTACACCAAAAGCTCAACGATTTTTCATTTTCTTTATTACAAAGCATCTGAGCACTGAATTCGCAACTCAAGCATTAAGTGCTCAATGAGTTCCCTAAGCGCGTAGAAAAAGCACAGCGAAAAAGCCGCCAACTTTTTTTTTCGTAGATCCAACAATCCTAGCTTATCTAATAAATAGCAATAACTTCAGACTAAGTGCTCGCAATCAAGTCAAAAAAAAAGGGAATGGAAGCCAGTAATTTATTTTTATACACGAATCAATGCTTGCCTACACCAAAAGCTCAACGATTTTTCATTTTCTTTATTACAAAGCATCTGAGCACTGAATTCGCAACTCAAGCATTGAGTGCTCAATGAGTTCCCTAAGCGCGTAGAAAAAGCACAGCGTAAAAGCCGTTAACTTTTTTTTTCGTAGATCCAACAATCCTAGCTTATCTAATAAATAGCAATAACTTCAGACTTTATATACACTTGAGCATCCGAGCACTAAATTTTGAGCTCTAGTATTGAGTGCTCTATAAGTGCTCGCAATCAAGTAAAAAAAACAGAGAACGGAAGCCAGTAATTTATTTTTATACACGAATCAATGTTTGCCTACATCAAATGTTCAATATTTTTTCATTTTCTTTATTACAAAGCATCTGAGCACTGAATTCGCAGCTCAAGCATTAAGTGCTCAATGAGTGCCCTAAGTGCGTAGAAAAAGCACAGGATAAAAGACATTAACTTTTTTTTGTAGATACAACAATGATAGCTTATCTAATAAATAGCAATAACTTCAGACTTGACAAACGTTTATGGGTCGAAGCACTACATTTTGAGCTCTAGTATTAAGTGCTCAGAATCAAATCAAAAAAACAGAGGACAGAAGCCAATAATTTATTTTTATACACGAATAAATGCTTGCTCACACCAGAATTTCAGTAATTTTTCATTTTCTTTATAACTGAGCATCTGGGCACTGAATTCGCAACTCAAGCATTGAGTATTCAATAAGTGCCCTAAGTGCGTAAAAAAAGCGCAGGGTAAAAGCCACTAGCTTTTTAGTAGATTTCATAGAAATCTAACTATTGCATCTGTCCTCATGATGCAACTTTCCAAAAATTTTGTCATATTTCGACTTAACTCGACGAGCTGAGTCAGAAAATACATATGGTTTAAAAGTTAATTTATGTATGTATATATATATATATATATAAAAGGCGCACAATGACTGGTTTTACTTTTGTCAAATATGCTGAATTGTTCACTTTGTAGAAGTCAATGAATAGTACTTATACTTTTTGACTATTCTGCTATGTTATCGCTATTTATGAAATAAGCCAGCATTGTTCAATGTACAAAAACATGTGAGTGGCTTTCACCCTGTAATTTTTTAACGCCACTGTAAGCGCTTATTGAGCACTAAATGCTTAAGTCGGTAATTTAGGGTTAGAATGCTCAGTTGTAAAGGAAATCTGAATTTCCAATTATTTTGAAATAAGTTAGTATTGTCGTATTTACAAAAACTATTCAGTTTCAACATGTATTTTTTTGCACTTTTGCCAGCATTTATTTAGCACTCAATGGATAAGTCAGCAATTTGGTCGTAGGATGCTTAGTAATAGACAAAATATATCCAAATATCTATTTATCTGATGAACTAGCACCAACCTATAGAGAAGAAAAAAAATTTTGGCTTTAACTCTGTAGTATTTTTACTTTCGTGCCAGCAATTGATAAACAGTCAATGTATAAGTGCTAAATTTAATGTTCAGATGCTCAGTAGTAGGGCAAATCTCCAGTTATTAGAATTCTACTAAAAATGGAGCGTTGCTCTATAAATGGAAAGAATTAGGTGGCTTTTGCCACGAAAATTCATCTGATAAGGAACCATAGCTTTTAAAAAAAAAGAATCCTAGGCTAATTGCTTTATTTTTTAACTCTTTACCAGCACTTATTGAGTACTCAATGCAGGACTACTAAATTTAGTGCGAGAATACTCAATAGTAGATTAAATCTGCAGTTATCGTTCTTAAAAGGTGAGCTAGAATGATGTTATATGAAAAATGTGGAAAACGATTCACCCTAAAAGCCATCCCTGTAACTTCCCGCTAAATTTTACTTATTAGACTGTTTTTGAGCTCTCCGAACTCAAAATTATAGATATTCTCTGCCTTGGAGCTCTTCGAGCTCTAAAGTTCGGTATAAGTTAGGGAAACTACTATTTTTTAAATGGCCATATTTTATACTTTTAACCGAATTAACTGATTATCACGCGGTTTGCGATAATCAATATTGTTTTTTGAGTTCTATTAAAAAAACGAAAGTCCAAATTAACCAGATAAATAATTTCAGGAAAATAACGAAAAAATCAATTTTCCGATTTTTATCATTAACGATTTCTCACAAACGAATCAACCGATTTCGACCCGGTTTGCGGCAATCGATGTTGTTTTTAAACTTCTTTAATATAATAGAGAGCTCTAATTAATCGAACGAGAAATTTCGGATTTTTTTGAAAAAAGCACTTTTTACAAAATTTTTCGTTTTCGATTTCTCGTAAGCAAATCATTCGATTTTGATCCGGTTCGTGGCAATCGACGTGGTTTTATGAGTTTAAGAGATGATTAGTTTTTGGTATCGATCGGTCGAGTCGTTTGAAAGTTATTCCAAAATAACGATTTTTCAAAATTTTTATTTTAAGATTTCTCAAAATCTACCAGTCCGATTCAGACCAAACTTACACGAAATTCAAGTGCAGTGAAACTTTAGAATGCCGTTTAGTGGGCCTGATTCGGCTGAACCGCACACACACACACACACACACATCCGCATAGCCATACGGACATCATCACAGGAGTAATCAGGGAGCTTCCTAGGCCCTTGAAACGTCGAGATCTGATGAAAACTTGATTTTGCAAAATGAGGTGAACCAATAACTTCCCGATTTTAGAAAATTTTCAATTTTCTTAGGGAAGAAAAAGTTAGTGGCTTTTACCCTATGCTCCTTTACGCACTATAAGGGACTCATTGAGCACTTAATGCTTGAGCTGCGAACTCAGTGCTCAGATGCTTCGTAATAAAGAAAATTAAAAATCATTGAGCTTTTGGTGTAGGCCAACATTGATTCGTTTATAAAAATAAATTACTGGCTTCCGTTCTCTGTTTTTTTTTACTTGATTGCGAGCACTTATTGAGCACTCAATACTAATGCTTAAAATTTAGTGCTCCGATGCTCAAGTGTATATAAAATCTGAAGTTATTGCTATTTATTAGATAAGCTAGCATTGTTGTATCTACAAAAAGTTGGCGGCTTTTACCCTTGTGCTTTTCTACGCACTTAGGGCACTTATTGAGCACTCAATGCTTGAGTTGCGAATTCAGTGCTCTGATTCGTAATAAAGAAAATTAAAAATTATTGAACTTCTGGTGGGAGCAAGCATTGATTCGTGTATAAAAAAATCTCTGTCTTCCGTTACCTGTTTTGACTTGATTGCGAGCACTTATTAAGCACTCAAAACTGAAACTTGAAATTTAGTGCTCGGATGCTCAGTTGTAAAGAAAATGAAAAGATATTGAAATTCTGGTGTGAGCAAGCATTGATTCGTGTATAAAAATAAATTATTGGCTTCTGTCCTCTGTTTTTTTTTATTAGATTCCAAGCACTTATTGAGCACTTAATACTAGACCTCAAAATGTAGTGCTTCGACCCTTAAACGTAGATAAAGTCTGAAGTTATTGCTATTCATTAGATAAGCTAGCATTATTGTATATACAAAAAAAAGTTAGTGGCTTTCACTCCGTGTTTCTTCAACTTGTTTGCGAACATTTATTGAGCACTCAATGCTTGAGCCTCGAACTTGGTGCTTGGTTGCTCAGTAATTAAGAAATGTTTAAATTATTAAACACGCTGCTTTGTAGAATTTCGTACATGTACGCAGCCTATATTCAAGTATACACACACATACAGCTGTATAGTGGAAGCTGTGTCAGAAATGGCGCGCACAAAAAACTTTACAGGGTCATTCGATTAGTAGAATTTACTCTTTAATTTTTTTGTACATCGGTCACTTCATATAAAAATCGATTCTTAATAAGTAAACTTCAATAACTTTCGGTTTAAGCTGTTTATTTTATTAATTCATTGCAAACAAATGTTGGCTGTCTTATTTCTGAGTCTCAAATCTGCTCCTACTATTCTCAATAAAATAATAATTAAGAGCTGCTTCTCAGTTATTACTCTGGCATTATTGTCTCCAAAGAAGTCAGTCGTCGGCATTTAGCCCATATTTTTGAACTGTACTGTGAGCACTTTCTAAGCATCCAAGTCCGAAGTCGCGAGTTGAATGCTAGATCGCCCAGTAGTAAATATACTTTGGATTTAATGTTTTTTATCATCCTAACTTTGTATCGTTGTCTTAATCAGTACTTGCATTTTAGACTTTTAACTTTTTCTTTGTTGTATAGTCAGCACTTATTGAGCACTAATTAGGATACCTGTTTTTTTTTTCTTTCACCTCTGACATTTTTTTATCCATTTTTTTTCAGGTTTCCAAAAGAGCATCCAATTTCGGAATTCGGCACTAAATTAGCACTCAATGAGCACTAAATTTCTAGTCGAGAGTCGACCTATTCTGCTCACTTTACATTGCTAGGTTTACATACGTCTCTTAGTTCACTGTGTTTCTGTACATTAAGATGATCCCATAGTAGATCTTAATATTATACAGAAGATTCACTGGTTATAGAATTTCCTTGAGAGAAATTAGGTTTTCTCAATGCTTTTTCTGACGATTTTCCAATCAAAAACAGAATACCACAAATTTTTGTATGTCAAAAAGTGATCGTTGATGTGACACAAATTACAGATGACAGATCAATCTAATGAAGGATTGGACGACATTGATAATTACTTATAAACAAATGTTTTTAAATTTCTTTCTTTGATGATCTGTCAACTGAATTGAGTTATGGAGTACAGGGATCAAATTTCAGTGATATTTTAAATTAAAAAAATTCATTACAGGCAAAAAAAATATGTTCCATCCATTCCATAAAGCGATAATTATTCATCTGAATCATTTTTTGAGATAATTAAAATTATGATTGTCTTTAGCAATTTCTTCCACGAAGGCTTGGTCCATTCTTGTTTTTAAGCTTAAATAAGTTCACTTGCAAAGCTTTGATTTAGTATCGAATGTCAGTCTTAGTACAATATTTACAGTCTAGCTTGAAACAAGGTTAACATTTCGATGATTACTTACTTGAGCCAAACTTTGGTTTCGAACTTGTCTTAGAATTAAAAAACATTGAATCACGACTGCCTTCCGCTAAACTTGGGCCTATTGTAATTTCCTCTAATAGTACAAGAAAACGAATGAAACAATAGTGTATGTGCAACTTCCATCCCATAAAATAATGCATGAATTATGAATTTTGTAGATCCAAGTAGATCAAACCATCTTAAAATAGATATAGGTATCAAAAATTTCTTTCCTTATTTATAAAAAGTGCATGTACCAACGTACAGCTTAGTAGATATAGACATTAAAGATA
>BGZK01004165.1:0-15875 GCA_005406025.1 Eumeta japonica | reverse complement strand
TTTTAATATAAAATATATTGACTATTAAAGATAACAATGAAAATTCCATTATTTGTCTAGAATTTGGAGACTTGTTGAGCATTGATTTCTAAAAATATATAGTAATGCACACGAGCAAACATAGAAAAATATTTTCTAAATAGCGTTTATTAGGTTGATTGATTTTATTTGACTGCCCTCTGTAAATAGTATCATTTAGGGGTCATTTTCCTTTAAAATACTCACAATTAATCATTACAATCGTAAATTTACAGCACATTGAAAACTTACTAGTCATTCAGGAAACTAATTAACCTATTTCATTAGATGAAAATATTTTTCATAAAATTATAAAAAATGAAACTGACATAATTTGTGTATTGATTTTCTCGAAAATGTTTAAAAGCAATCTCTTAATATATCACGTATAAGAGATAACTGTTGAACACTAACGACTTAGTTATTATTTATTTACGAAATGGATTAATTAAATTTATTTAATAAACGAAGTAAAATCGGTTCCAATACTCTTGGATGAATTTTCACGAAAATATTAAAATTAATCTTTCAACATCTCACGTAAATAACAACTATTAGGACACACAGCTAACTAACGATTCATAAAATTAATCAATTAATTATATTTCATTGTAATTTAAAAAGGTGAATTACACGTCATAATATGAGTATTAATTTGATAGGAAGTATTTAAATCAATCTTTTAATATATGATGTATAAAGAACAAATGTTTTACCCTGGCAACTTAGATATAATTTGTTAATGACGTAAGATAGTTTAGTTGTTAAAATATTTAAAATCTGTAAGTCATTTTGCATTATTTATTAGTAAATTTTCCCAAAAATATTTTAAAACGCCAGTGAAGTAAAAGAAATACGCAAAGATCGTATCATGTGGAAATCTGTAGTCTCTGCCTACCCTTCTGGGAAATAGACGTTATTTTATAACAATAATAAAAAAAATAATAACAAATTTTTAAACCATCTTTCAAACTATAGAGGTATTCTTGTACGCCAACATCTTGTTTTCGATATTCATTAATGACCGACATATTCATTAATGAATTTAATTAATGTTCACTTTATATCTGATGAAATTTGTAACACGTAAATTATGTTATAATATTTATTGATAAATTTTCCTTAAAATATTAATAATCATTAATTCAATGGGTCTCCTGTTTACGTTTCAATTGTTGTACACTGACAATTTACTACGCATTTACGAAAAAAAACAGTTTTTTTTTAATTAATTATAATATATAACGCATAACTTATGTTTCATTACTGATAGACAATTCTTTTCTGAAAATTATTTCACTCGTCGTTGTAACCGTTGAATAAATTTATTAAATTGATAACTTTTTCAGACTGTTTAAAGGCACTCACCGAATTATGTTAAAACTAAACTTAATTATATATTTACAACAGTTGTTATTTTATATCGTCTAATGTAATTTAGAACATTTGGGTAAAATAATATTGTTTTTTTTTTAACTTTTTCTTATTAAGTTAAAAAATATCAAGCGCTTTATCAACCATAATATAACAACTGTTGCTTCAATTAAGGTTTAGTATTTCTTCCATATATTTATTAATTTTTATTTAAGAAAACTTTAAAAGTTTGAGCCAATTTTCATAATTTCTAGATTAATTTTCCTCTGTTATATAAAGTTACGCAGTATTTTGGAGCCAATTTCCGATAAATATGCTATTTCATAGAAACTTGTAATGCGCAATATTTATGCAATCAACTATAATTGTTATAAAAGAAATAAAGATTTTATTTGAAAGCAATAAATATAATGCATCTCTTTTTATTTTAAGAGAACATTCAGCACAAGCGTCAAAGAAAGGGGGAGAGAGGAATTTTAATTGGGTAAAAGTAACAACGGAAGTAGGTAACGCGGTTTGATGTGTAGAGGCGGGAACGGGGGCGGAAGCGAAATATCCAACGTTAAACTCAAAACGGTGTGTCCGACAATAAAATTATACGTAAAATAAATAACTCGTCTATCGACAGCAAAAATTCACTACTCTCGTTCTCAGTTCGGTGTACTAATCGGATAGTTTTTGTCATATTCCGATAACACAGATAAAAGTGCACATGATTAAATTAAAAATAAAATGAAAACTTACAACAGTCGTATCCGCAACGCACGGCCGTCACACTTTTAACACTCAATGTAAATTTCGTAGGAACCGCCTCTGTACAGTGTCGTCGCCGACGCGGAAGTTCCGTTTCCGAGGTAAGCCTTCGCGACCGTCCGAAGCGTCCGACAGAGGGTGCGGCGAGCGCGCTACTGAGCTTCCAGCGCGACATACGCTGATATATCAACTTCTTCTTTGACCGGCTGAGCCGAGTTTTCTGGGTTAATGAGCAGCCGCCGTCCGCAAATTTCTAAGCTGCATGCATGAGCTTTCGGAGTAACGCAGCCCCGGCCCGGCCGAAGCGAGCGGGCGGGTTGTCTTATTATTGTTATTATTACCAATGTTCTCTGCTGAATGTGCTGAATGTACAAATTAAAGCATAAATAAGACAAAAATTATATATTTAAGCTTTTTAACTGCTTTTCAATTTATATTAATTAATTTATCTTTATGCATATACAGTCAGGCCTCGTTATCAAATTTTGATAGTTTGAGACGGCTTCGTGAGTTCACTATTAAAATGTATTAAGTATGAATCGACAAAATGTATAAAATTTTGTCGATTCAAATATTAACGACACGATTTTCTGGCGACATTGTTAAAAATTCGTCTGTCTCGTCTGTTAACTTTGTTGTGCCAACAAAATACACCGCCGGACAAAATAAAATGTAATAGAGGACGTCCATGGAGCTATAGAAAGTCAACTTATGCGGTGTTTACAACAGAAACCATTAGTTTTTTATGGCAGGATTTGTAAAAATTTCCACACTGCCTTTCCTATGTCTTATATTTACTATAGGCATTGCCATCCTAATTCGCTCACGCGCTAAATTGGATTCCTGTAGTAATCTGCACAGGAGGTCTAGATTACTATAAGATTCATTGTCTGCGTGACGATAATCAGACAACATCTCCATCGAGAAGAAGAACAAAACTTTAGAAGAATCACTTGCGTATGAAAATGTAATTTTCAAAACATTTCTCTAATTAAGCCCCGATGTAAAGTTTCCTTAACATCAAAATAAACTTTGACTAAAATACCGCATCAAAGAGGAAATATATAGATATTGTATAAAAAAATATCTATAAAATCTTAAAACATAAAGCGTCGATAAATAAGTAGTTTAGAAGGCTTATTTTGACGCGTAGAAAAATGATTGTTAAATCAATAAATAGAGTAGCATCATTTATTGCATTTATACACAATATAAAACGTTTTGATAACTAAATTACTAGCTCTGTTTATTTATCTAAAGCGGAGCATGCAGTAATTTATCAGAACATAGAAAAACACATTCCCCGCTCTAAATTAAAATGTATCATCAATTTGATAATTTTCGATTGTCAATAAATATAATATTTCTGTGTATAAAAAAACCACTGAAACACACATATTCATACGCCGTTACGCCACGCCTTTTTAAATCTGCAAAAATATATACAACTCTATCAAAATAATGACAATAATTTAAATGTCGACGAAGAAACACGTTTTTCATTTGATCTCGTCTTAATAAATATACGCTATTCTGAATAATTTTAATTATTTCCTGCGGTTTTATTTATTAAGGAAGTGGTACGCCGTGCTCACATACAACCTGCCGCGTCGGATCCCGTTCGCAATAACTCAACAATATTTTATTGTGGCTGCAATGAAACAACTTTCTCCGTACAAACGTCGGAATGTCTGCATATAAACGTCGGGCACTCGATTTTATATGAGCCTTGTTTATTATATTTGTCTGGATGCCTTGTTAATGACCTGTCGCGGCCTAGAAAAGCCTCGCATCCACCATGTCTCGAACGATATAAAATGGCGTTATCGATGTAACTGCATCACTATCGGTGCGTTTCAGTCGTTCGAGATTCGCGAATCGGATGTAAATATCGCATTCTAGTGAATAAAAAATGATTATTCTTTTCGTTCTTGTTTTTTTTTTTCTTTCTTCTATCCATTTATAAAGGCTAGTTGTATTTTCGCAGCCTGATTCCAATAAATAACAGTAAATAATTACAATGCTTTCTTAGTAGAGTGGTACGCGCATGGTTAGTGCACTGTCTTCGAGTCGGAAAGCATTATGTAAACTTGACTTTGAGTCGAACTACGAACTGTTAAATAGAGTCGAAGTAAACCTCCTGCTTCGTGTTCTTGATCTCGAACAAAGACGTCGGCCTCGGATCGACGACAACCGGGCGCCACCGACCTTCGACCTGCGACGAGCTAGCCTAGTGGGCTTAACCTCCTAACCCCTCCTAGAAATCATTGTGCAAGGAGACGCCTCTGCAGTGGGGGGACGCACACCAGGCACATACTGTCACCGGTTGTACTGCTATTATATTCCGTTCGCCTATTATTCTGTTCTCATGTTTTGTTGTTTTTAATTAAATATCCCATAATAATTAAATATCCCATAAGCTCTATAGACTTTTATTTTGGATGCGTTCACTTCTTTAACACGGTTTTATAGCTTGGTCAGCAGAGTCAGACAAGTGGCTTTCGTTGTCGTAAACTCTCGCAGAATAGGAAGCTAAATGTATAGAATTGGCATTAGCTAACGCAATGCCAAGCGTCAGCTAACGTAAATCCCATAAATTTAGCTTTCTGTTCACGACAATAGAAAGTCACTTTGTTTAGCCTCGCAAGATGCGCGTACAAATGCAATTTTATAATTCAGTTAGATCTGAAATCTTTTAAACGTATTACAAAACCGAAGACAATACATTTTTGTAGTGAAAGATGCCAAAAAAAAATAATGTACTAAATTATCATTAAAACCTTCACACATTTCTCTCACATTAAGACATAGTGAAGTATGTTGGCATGCATTTGAATCGGAGACTCGCCTGGAAGAAACATGTTAAAACAAAGAAAGGTGAAACTAATTCAAAGTACAAACATCTTCACTAGCTCATGGACGGAAATTCA
The DNA here is from genome assembly GCA_005406025.1 of Eumeta japonica. Lineage (NCBI taxonomy): Eukaryota > Metazoa > Arthropoda > Insecta > Lepidoptera > Psychidae > Eumeta > Eumeta japonica. Next base: position 10,800 of record BGZK01004165.1, on the reverse strand, counting down.
AAACTAGCTAGTTTTGAATTTCTGTCCGTGGACTATAAGATTTACATCCACAAAACCATGACAAAGCTAATTCGGTCATGTGACATATAACTATGGGGCGCTTCTAGCGCCTTCAGCCTAATGATAATGCAAAGGGTGCAGAACAATATACTGAGACAAGCATCGAATGCGCGATGTATTCTCATAACAACAGAGCTTCACAAGGTTCTCGTTTTTTTAACAATTAAAGAATAAATTGCATTTTGTGAGGATAAATACAAAGCAAGACTGCGAAAGTATCGAAAACAACTTGCGGGACAACAAGTAATCTCAGAAACTATTAGTTGGCTAAAAAATAAACGAGACATCTTTGATCAAAATAGTCAGCACATAGACTGGCTGCAAATAAAAGGGCCGTACTTCACTGGATGCAATACCCACCACCATCACATATGCTTATGGCCAACGATACTGATCGCAAGATTAAGTTCTCAAAAAAAAAACTTTCACACAAAAATTATAAACCCGAAAGAATAATATTAAAAAAATAATTTAATTTTTTCCTTTTCTTTAAGAAGTACAAGTAAGTCAAAAATCAGAACAGTCAAAACAATTTGATGCACATTTGATAAGACACATTTCTGCTGTGTCGACTATTTTAACAAAGCAACCAGCATCTATGCACATATGGAAACAAATATGCAATAGTATTTTTCACCTGCTTGCGTATGTCCTATCAATTCAGCGTGGGCTATATTGTACACTTCCGGTTCCAATACCATAATATAATATCAATGAATGATCTAATGATGCAGCAGAGAGGGGCTTACAGGTCAACTTATTTATTCTGACTGTCATATGTTTGCCACTCTGTAAAAATACGTTTAGTAAAGTCAGCTTTTGAGCCTGCGTATAATGTATACATTATTGTGAACTAAGCTTACTCTAAATAATGACAATAATTCTAAAAAAAACATTAGTGAATAGCACTCTATAATATAAACAACCACCCCACGTGCCTACCACCAACTCATCCGTTGCCTACGACGCGTGTATATATTTTTGGTGATCGTTTCGATGATCGGGTGGAATGGGTAAGTACTGATTCTATCATTATATTTACCCAAAATAAAAAAAAAAACGATCTGTGTAGAAATAACTTCACAGCGTTGCTCCCAACACGGTGTAGCCAAAGATGGCAGACTTAGTTCACCATCCTCTTAACGCGATTTGAACCCGAGAAGATACGAACCCGTTGCCCGTTGCCGAGTTCACCCAGGACTGGTGCAAATTTTCTCCTGCACTGTAAGTGTGGGTTACCGCCACAAATACCGCCCGTGCTCACGTTTGCAAATAACGAATGGCGCGATCAAATATACAACTGTGTTCTAATTTAGAACATCCCATCGACACAAATCATGAGCTAATTACGACTTCTGATCGCGAGTCAAGTGTTCTACCACTGAGGCACCTCTTATAAAAATATTAATTTTGTAAATTACTAAAGGTCACCCTCACTCTCTCACTTTTCTTGGCGTAAATTTAAATTTGGCAATTTTTTTTTATTATTTAAGTGTTATCCCATTATTACTCTCATATGCATAGAATGAATATCTTTAATTTTTTATAATAGCTGATTTTTCTGTCACTTTCAGTCACTTTTAACTTGATCATGGTCCTATTCTAGATGTCAATTCTGGTTAAACTGCCGTATCGTATCGTTACTTGTCCCGCTATTATAAGATTCTTAAAACCATCTACATACGATTTCGCGTCGAATGGTTAAAATCCTAATACCAATCCTTACGGTCATCAGCGTATGCCAAACATCCAAACAAACATACTTTTACATTTTTGAATTATGCTGAGTCTATAACGACTACAGACAATTTTGCAACGAATAGTCAAAGTCCCTTATTAATCGATCATAAAGTCACATCAGACATGACAAATCTGAACCCGAGCTCTTAGATTTTTATGTCCGTATTGATCACAAGAAAATTATATCGCGGAAAATATAATTTCGATCCGTCGCGTTGGTCGCGGATCAAATATCTCGATTTAAGAACACTCATATTCACAGTGGAAATACCGTAAAATTAGAAAAGAAATTACAAACGGACGATAGGAACGACCTACGAACGCTCGATATTGACGCGGTCTACCCACTGGCACAATCTAATGGCAGAATAAAACGACCCAGCTGCATCACATGGCAGGCCGGCGTTATTGACTAAGTATGCCGCGTCGCCGCATCGACCACAAGCTGACACTCCGCTCGACTGTAAAAATAACGGGGGTGAGGTCGTCTTGATTGCATGGGTGCAAAGATGTATAAAAAATTTTCGTGGAAAAGATTAGATGGCAGAGAGGTCACAAAAATAAATAAAAAATAAGTAAAAATGGAGTTTTTGTTATGAAGACAAAAGGAATTTCGTAGTGGTTTGATTTGGGCGTCCGTTTTATTTTATTGGAAAGTCACTTATAGAGTTTTCTATGTAGATATATTAATAGTTACAGCTAATACTTTTTATTTTTATTAGATAATATTTAGAATTTTTCTTTGAAATCAAAAGTTGATTCGTTCGAACTCTGATGAGGAGAGGATAGACGTTAAGCTACTTGTTTTAAGCTTAGCTTAGCTCATTAAGCCGTTGATGGCTGACGTTGTAGCCGCATTTATGACAATGTAATGGTTAGTTAATGAGGAATATTTATAAATTCTCCGGTTCATGAAAGTACATTGATACCGTTGTACCAATGCAATTCTCATCAACAGCTTCTGACTACCGTTCTCATTAGAAACATCTGACTTTTGTTGGTCAGCGTTGAAGATAAACAAATTGGGGGGAGGCTCTGCTTTGAGAAATATTAAACCAGTTATTAAATAATAAGTGAAATAACTAAGAACTATTTTGTGCTCGAATTAATTATCTGAGTTTTGAAATTTTGAATATTTTAGAAATTACAGAAAACAAAATTACGAAATTGAAGTCAGGAATGTTTCCATCGAATTAACAATTTTTTAAAAGTATGTATTTTTTTAATTCATATTTTTAAATAATTAATCTGTATAACCGTAAAAAAAACCCTACCACTTACTTAAACATCAGAGGCGCATGACATTCAGATTAAGATCGATTGTATGATAAGTTTTAATCATAACTTAAACAAAATTTGTATCCTTTAAATGTAGTATTAGCAGTCAATTTACGAAACTTACAGCATATATATTTACCATATTTGATTATTTTAAAATAGCATACAAGGATAAGAGAAAACGTCGTAAGGAAACCCACACTTTATCGTTGGGTAAAAACTTATGTGTTGAACCAAGTAACTATAATTAGTTGTACAGATAAACCTGTACAACTTATTATAAAAAAGTGCAGGTACATCAACTCTATGATCACTGGCTACCCCATATTGTAAACGATGCTGAGGAATATATAGCAAAAGACCATAAAACAGAAAATTCATTAATTATCAAAACTATAAACTTCAACACCAAAGCTCATAGAGTTGTGTAGAAAAACAGGTGTTCACATCGCTAGAAAGCCCTTCGCCTACAAACAAGCTAATGAAGTTCTAAATCTGTACACTCAACTTAATTATTACCTACCGTTTTTTCGCTTTCACAAATATAATATGTTAACATTTATTTCTAAACATCTTTACACATATATTTGTTATAAAATAAACAAGTATATCATTTATTTGTAAACTATGCGGCACGAAAGAAGGTAATGTTTTCATTATGCTTTGTTTATATTTAAGTTCGTTCCCTCTTAGTGAGGCGTTTCAAAACCCTATTATCAAATTTCGATGATTCATAAATTAAAAAATCTTTTAATATTATAAGTTAACTTGACCTTCGAGCCGAAAATCGTACTTTCAAAAACGACAATTTTATAAAAAAAAAAACAACTAAACAATCGTTGGAAATAAGAATGAATTTTTTCAAGGTAAGTTTTATACTCAAAGATATCACGCACTAAAGACAAAAGTAAAATGAACTAAGCAAATCCGAACTAGAAAAATTTAATACTACTACTGTCTTATATAGAAGCCGAAAATGTGAAAGGCGCACAAACTATCATCTTGCTTTATACTAATTATGAAATAAGGATGTGCACGGAGTGCATCATCTCTGAACATCGCGTGCTAACAACAACACTATGAAATTATAAGGATAACAATTAAAATCAAAAGGTATCATTTTGGCATTTCGAATAAATGCCAGAATGATAAAAGCCAGTGACATCTGTCCAGTACCAAAATCATAACAATTTTAAGAGGTTTGGAAGACAATCGCCAGAATACCTGTTTTATATATACCGTGTTCATGCCAAGATGACGGCAGCAAGATAGCATAATTTGGTACAATAAAAAATAATATTGTTCCAACTCTAACCAGTGACAGAGAAATATCTGACTGGTAGAGTTTGAAATGTTGATTTGATCGAATACGTCTTCGTATTTACTTTGTTCAAGATGAAGTTAAAAACTCCAGACAAATCAAAATAAACTGAATAACCTTTAGCAATTAAATAATACAAATGAGTGAAGGCCATTTTAAATCTTAATAAATAAATAGAGTTTTAATGATAAATCAAAACACTTGATAAATCAGAAAAAAACAGGGAAAAAATATTTTGGTTTTTGCTTGTATCTTTCATAAGCGGCATATCTACGGCACTGTACGCGAGGACAAAGAATCATTTTTTTTCGTATCCTGTATGGAACGATCGAATTATGATCCCGGTCTCGACTCTGTTTCCGATTCCACTTTTGATTACACTGATATTGTTCCAATATCGAACTCGTCCTCGATGTCAATCCTAATACTGTTTTCGATTCCGATTTCGATCTCTAACGCCGATCCCTCGATATCGGCTTCCGCTATTATGATAAGTTTTAATATAGCAATTTCGCCATGATGCTCAAACAAGTAAATAGGCAAGCAGACAGTTATAGTGTGATAATAGTATTAGATAACTTTTGCAGTTAAGATTATCTAGTTAGTGAGTTTCGTCTGAAAACCTCTGCCTATTTTTTATACTTACCACATTCAATGTTTAAATTATGTTGCGGGAAAGCAAGCGATCAGTTTTCTCGAAGACGACTTTGTGGATGTTTTAATTAATCATCTTCAAATCCACATTCTTTATTTTTATTTTTTTTATTTCAAGTTGAGTGTACAGAGAGCGTATATCGAGAGCCCTTCCTTAGCGCTATCACTCTAATGAATCTGATTGAAGGCAACTTGGCGGGTTTCGATTTTAACGTATTCACAACCGCCTACTCGCACGGCTGTCAGTAAAAGTCACTGTCGCTGTCAAATACGAAATTGCCGTAGGATGAGGGAAAACGTGTTTCACTATTAAGTTCGCTTAGCTACCGGCGAATTCTTGTAGTGGGTGTGCTGGCAAATAAATAGATTGAAAATTAGCTTGTTTCAAATTGATACTAGTTCGAGTTTGCAGTCTCAGAATTCAGATAACTACTTCTAGTACAACGAACGTGCTCTCTGTCTTATTAAGAGTTAACTTTTAATCTATATCATATTTAAAGTACTGGTAAACACTTCTGTTAAGCTACGTAATATCAAAATCGGTATCGCACTAGAATATGAGGTGACCACGTTTTAGTATGTTGATTAGTTGGCTCAGTGGGTAGGAGCCGTCGCCTTTATACCAGAAGGTACCTGGATTCGATCCTCACCTTAGACGAATTGACTCTTGAGCTCAAACTTGAGATCAGATCACTGGCTCTTAGTCACGGTGGGCGCCTTAAATCGTAAATTCCGGTCTCTGCCATCGCATTGGTGACTGAGGTCGTCAGCATCCTCCAACCCACACCAGACTAGCTTGAAGGGATCAATTTGAAATATTTGGGATGATAAAAACCTGGCTAGCCTTATTAATACAATACATATACTAATATCAGACTCATTAAAAGACCGTAGACAAATAAAAGATACCAGCACAAATAAAAATTGTTCGTCATTAACATTAGCTTGCAAACGCTAAAACATAAAAATAAGTAATTTACATATTTAACAAAATCTGAATGTCTTATAACACTTCAAATCTGTTAATGGAAATAGTTGCAAGTTTTAAAATGCTTATCCTCTGTCTTTAAATCCATATCAATTTTCAATAATTATGCTAAAATATTATTGTGGCTTATATTTCTAGAACAGAGTGAGCATTTTAATACTAAATTGTAGGAGGGCATAACTATAGTGAAATGATTCGAACCTGACACAGAAACTACCACAAGTTTCCAATAGTTACTCGGTAAGACGACTAGTGCGGTGAACCATATCCTGATATGCTTCGACTACATGTCTCGGAATGGGGAAGTGATAAAGTAGATTATAATATTTAATAAATGACTACTTTAGCACTCTCTTGTGATATTATTCGCATCGTGAAAAGTATTTAAGAGGAAAAGGAGAAGCAAATCCGCGTCTCTTCTTACGCAGCTGACTAGTGCGCTGATCTCGTCAGCTTATTGACCTTCATCTAGAAGTTCCTGGTCTAGCACGGTCTTTGTCCAGAAATGGTTCACCGGCGTTTGTTTCCATTGAAGATAACGATCATGTAAAGTCTAGGAGTACTTACATGTCTTTTTTATGGCATTTGTAATGGTAGACGAGCGTACGAGCCACCAGAGAGGAGGTAATCACCACCGCCCATGAACACTCGCAACTTAAGAGAAGTCACTAATGCTTTGCCCGCCTTTTAGAAATAAGATTGATGGAGGGAAAATGAGCACCGGAACTCTCAGTCACTGAACAAAACGAAACTCTTTTACACAGTTAAGTTCATAAAATAAGTTTTATGAACTTAAATGTGTAAAAAAATTAAATCAAAATTTCTTCTCTGCTTATCCTCAATTATTTTAATATCAGCGTAAAGTCCACAATTAAGAGCGCAAAGTGAATATTTTTAATCCGACTAATTACTTTTTATACAGTCTACAATCGTGGAAAGTAAACTATTCACTTTTCCTTGATTCATAACTGTTCGTGATTGTTACCAGTGTATTAAATACACCAAAAGTTAATACTTAATTACTTCAACACTATTATAATATGCTATATTTTGTGCTTTTTACAGTGTTTTGAGATTTGATAAAGAATTATTATACTTTCTCTATGTTTATATACGTCACAGTTATGTTACTCATACAACATTAGCACTTTAAAAATTGCAATAGAATACCTCCTGTATAGTCACGGGGTCACGAAAAATATCAAATCCACCCTCACATGGGGTCTAATTTAGGAAATATATTAAATTATTTGTCAATTTTGTTATCTTTTAAACATCACAATTCGGTTACTAAATACATGACTTGGAATTGTCTTTTTTTATTGAGGACATTCAACTCTTAAAGCAAAACTTATATTGAATAATATGTAAACAAACATCTAAAATATTTAATTAGCACGTAGTGAAATTTTTCTATTAAAACTATCATCGCATCAAACATTCACCACTCCACGAGCCGTAGCACGACCTAGGAGAGTTGATCCCCGACAACTCTGACCAAATTTTATATAAAATGATAAAAATCAACCGCATAAGGAACTTTTTTCTTGTATTTCATGAGTTTTGTTTATTGTAAGACGTCATGTTATTTTTGTATGTTACGTTTCTACAGTTAAGCGAAATTTTAAGAAGGAATGTATTAATTAAGAAATGACAATTGTTTTGACGCTGTCACTTTCACGAAACACATAACTAAATGATTAACAAAATATATTTATTAATAGCATAAATACTTTAGTCACCCAACACATGCTTTTAAATCATCTATATATATATATATATATATATATATATGCAATTTAAGTAGGTGTTTATTTTGAGATCACAAGGTTTTATTAATTATTCAAATATTCAATTATACATGTATATATATATATATATATATATATATATATATATATATATATATATGTGTGTGTGTGTGTGTGTGTGTGTGTGTGTGTGTGTGTATGTGTGTATATATATGTGTGTATATATATATATATATATTAACATATTTACGTCAACTGCGAAACCCTTCACTGTTCGCCCTACACTGTACACCTGGTCAAACTTAGAATTTACTTTTTATTCCGTTTCTTGTTTGATCCTAAAAAAACAATATTGGTAATTCAACTGCTTAATGGTATTTTGTGTTACTTTACGCCCTTTACTGTTAAGTTATTAACCTAACCCGACCATAAACCTTGGAAACTGAACATTCTAGAGAGCTAACAATGGCTCCATAGTTTATGGCGTGTCAGACGTCTCTTTGCAGTTTCCTTTCTCTCCACTGACACACTTTAACAAGGCTTTCTAACGTTGTAAATAAACGATATTACCCTTAACTTGATAAGAACTAATAAACAATGACAACATTACAATAAACTTTTCAGGAAGTCAGATATTTACATAAAAAGTATATAAAAACTGTTTTGAGATGCAACAAATAATTTAGAGGCAAATATTATAACCACCTGATATCTCTAAACATTACATTTTGGAAGCCGATAAACCCTCCTAAAGTACATTTAATGTATTTTCAAATACCAAACCGTTTGAAGTTGTTTATATTTTGCACTAATAATGCGCAATCACTTGGAAGCATGCAACACAAAATAAAATATAAATCACTCGCCTGTTTCATCCATTACTTTCCGACACAGGAGGAGTTTACGGGTTAATTTTTTAATCTTACAATAACGTATACGATGCTTAAAATAAATATAGTTTAAAACTAAAACACATAATTGGAATAAACTAAAAGTAGAAAAGAATATAGAAATCAATTAATGAACCAACAATAAATATTATTAAAAAAAGTGTGAGGCGCTTTTAAGAACGGACAAACATGTAGCACCCACGCTTCACAATAATAATATTTATTGTTGGTTCATTAATGTTCTATATTCAAAATTTTCACTGGTTATTCCACTATAAAGCGTGTTTTATTACAAACTATATTTATTTTCCACTTTAGCGTTCGATAATAAAATTTGAGGTGTCAAATTTCAAAATGAGACTGAAGCAGGTAGTATAGAGAATCTCCAACAGAGGGCGGACAGTAGTCAGATTTGTTTTGAACTAAAGAGAAAATTTGCAGTGATAAATTCTAAAACAATTCAGACTTTAACGTTTTATTTGAAATTGAATTTAATATTCATTCAAATTGAATTTAATATTAATTCAATTAGAATGTTTTTGATTGAATGATTTTATTCTAAATTTATTTCTTAATTATCATGTATGTCCAGCATCTTATTTATTATAGCCTTTGATTGTCGGAAATACTTAAGTATTTATTATTTTACCACATTTAGGGAGGATTTATAGAAGGACAAGTTTGGAGTCAGCAGCCGCCAAAGGAGAGTTACAAACATACATACATACAAACATACAGGTGAAGTTAATATAAAGCGTGTTAATAAGGCTATATGTGTGAAACCGTCATTTAGAATTTTTTTAAATTATCTCTGCGATTCTATCACGAAATGTGAATGCAAAACCAAAAAAAAGTTGTCAAAAAATTAACAATTGGAAAGAGGGCCGTATTTTGTTTTAAAACTCAAAAACATGAATTTTTTAATGTGTTGCATGCCGAATATGTCAGAGCGGTTGAAAACTATATCTATTAGCACATTCGTTGGGAGCTTACGAGGCCCAAAATTTAAATATTTACAAAAATCTATGTGTCCTATCGTGTCACACATATGCACCAGGTCAAATTTCACTGCAATAGAGAACGAACAAGAGAAATGCTTGTCGATCAAAATCTAAACTGCAAAGTTGTCTATGTATCTAAGTGTAAAAAAAGTCGGGTAGTTTAGTTTTGCCTACTTTTACAGTTATATATTATCTAGGCAACACTATATAGAGTGGAGAATCGTGCACTGCGAATTAACTCATAAATATTCGGGACCGTTTTAGGGGTCCGTAGCTAATAGCTCAAAATGAATCACTTTGTCGAGCCGAGGTGTCCATCTATCTGTAAATGAGAGGGTCTTTTATTTGAGGACTAGGTACTCTGGTAATAAACTTAAAATTTAAAACAATTGCAAAAAATACAATGTCTTAATGCTCAATGAATAAATATTTTAAGTTGTACTTTTTCTTGAAGAAATTAATTATTAGATCTATAAACAAGCATTATATTTATTTTTTTACTATCGTTTGAAAGATCTCGCTTGGAAAATTCAAAACATTTTATTCATATACTTAAGTTGCACTAATTGTTAAGTTAAAATTAAAAACATACAAAAAAAACGCATAGTTCTGCTCTCATTTCATTATAAAAAAGCCTTATCTGCACGTCTTTATTTGGACTTGCATCTTTCGAAATCGAAATTTTTCGATTACCAACGATTTTCGTACTTCGAGACGAGACGCAGTCGGCCGCAGTCTCAGACGGCGCAGTCGCAATACAGAAGCGACGTGCAGTCTTATATCATGAATTTTTTCTCCCATAGCTGAGGCACACCCTCCCATATATGTACATTTTTTATTTCGAAACGAAGGAATCGAAAATCGAACCCTCAGTGCAGGCGGGGGACTACTTACGAAAGTCGTCATCGACCCCATAGCCAAGTCCGGGACCCACAACTTAAAATTCTATCCGAATCATGGAACTAGTGTTTTAATTTTAGGTACTTATCTGATAAGTAAATTCGGCTGTAGTCACTATTTGAACCAGATAGTTTCTATGAACGATGTTTTAATTCTTTTATTTCGTCTTGTTATTTCGTTTTTACTTTCTGACTGTATACTAAGTACCATCAGTTAC
>BGZK01004164.1:0-15889 GCA_005406025.1 Eumeta japonica | reverse complement strand
CTTTAATAAAAGAGTACTTTTCCATGACCATTATTTCCACAATAACATTAATTACAGTGAAATTGGAAATTACTTTCAGCAACGGGTAAAGAAATTATATTTTATCGGCAATTATCGATGTTGAGAATGTTTTCCAATTGCCAATTATGTCGAAATACTGAACCCAGTCGGGCTATAATTCACCAAAACGCCTTCTTACAGCAAGCTAAGTCAATGAAGAGATTTTAAATGAAACCTAAAGCTTTAATAAACAAATGAGTTTAAGATTTATGAATAGTAGGCACAAAAGTATGTGACTTGTAGCATTACTATGCGTTCGTTTATGACACACTGTATTGTATTTATTTATTTGTGGTATTCCATATTTTTATGCACATAAATCTTTTTATAGACATACGCCACAAAACAAAGTAATCATGCTCACAAGCAAACAAAAATCCATAGAAAAGAAATATTAATATTAAAAACAAAACCAAAAAATCATCTAGCGAACAGTAAATAACGTAGAAGTACGAGTGGCTAAAACACAAGGCAATCATCATTACGAAAAGATACGACAGTGAAATCATTGGGGGTACAAAATCTCAATATCAGCAATAAGGTACCTTTTACTTATAATTAAAACAAAATTCATTATTACAAAGTTATTTCCTCCTTCTTTCCGTGAAAGACCATTCCGACCGACATGAATATCTTTCTAGCATCTAATGTGTGATTATTACTACAAGCAGTAATAAATACTACCGAGTTCCTTTAGCTCTCCACACTGCATGCATTTAGATTACACCGTCTTTTATTGGCCTTCAGAATTAAGAGCCTGACATTAAATAATAATGGAAATAGTGACTGACTCTGCATTGCAGATATGGATATGAAATAAAGATTCCACCTTACTTAACTTCTGTGTCTTTTTAATTGCCATGAGTTGAGAACTCATTTTTTCACTGTTTAGCCAGTAACGGTGTAGTGGTATATGAATTTAAAAGGAGACGTAACATCTAGAAACCAACAAAAAAAAAGTTCAATATTACCATGTACACAGTCTATAAGCCACTACAATCGAGCACGTTAGAACAAACACCAAATCCATCCCCACCGTTCATTTTCGAACCACCCGCTTACAACCCATTAATTCATTTAATATGTAACCCATACACCTGAGGGAGTTGTATAGTCTGGCGACCCAGATCCAGATGCACTGACTGCCACGCTGACAGGCAGAGATATCCATAAGTACTTCAGGGTTCACTATCTCTGAAGATGGCAAGTGCCTCAGTCCCTGTTATACCAATACAATATCGTCAACTAAGGATTTTGAATAAAATGCTGTTAACGTTTTGCTACTGAATTAGTTCTGTAGAACTTTTGATTGATTTCACTACCAAGTTAATTGATCAAATGTGGCACTTGGAAAATAGACAGAAAAGGTGTTTCGGAAAATAAATTTTGTTATACCTTTGTAGTCTAATTCTATGAACTGTCAGAAGGGGAAAAATTCAGTCAAGATAAAAGTACTAAATATATATAAATGTTCTTTGTAACCTCAACTTCCAACGCTGTTGCATAAACAACGTTTTATTCTGTATGAACGATAAAATCCCAAAAGTCAGAGACGGGACATATACACGCACACTCTGGATAGAAACCAGTTCAAAGCAAGTAAAATACCCACAACAAAACAGGTATAATAATGGAATAGAAAAAAAAAAACAAACACAAGAAACTTATTGGAGACGAAAAATAATGATCGTTAGTGGAGTAAAAAGAGCATAAAATGTTACTTTGAAGAGAGCAGTTATTAAAAAACTGAGTAGAGATGAGTGGATAATTGTTTGTAGATAAATGAGTATCTTGAAGGTTGCATAAAGCAGCGGTGCGGCTTGTAGCCCCCCCAAAAACACAAATACTCTGGGATTAGTCTTAAAGAGCTGATCATTGGTAACGCACCTGCGAGTTAAAAAGACGGAATAACGACGGATACATTTTTATTCATGTATAAAAATTAAACACCACCACCATTAAATGGGGGTGTATGAGTGTGTGTGTATGTGTGATTGTGTATAGTGCTATTTAATGGAAAGATGATAAAAAATTCAATAATAAGATTAAATTTTGCACAGAAGAAATAAAATCACTAAAATAAAAGAAAAGTAAGAACGCAAAACAGCTCTTTTGCCATAAAAAGCAATAAAAAATAATAATAATAAAAAGAATTATTTAAAATGCATATTTATGATCTCGGAAAATTTGATTAGAAAGAAGAAAAAAATATACATGCATGTAAGTTTGTAATAGAAAATGTATCTGTGAGATGGTTTTTGCTTAAGGTGTATGTGTGTGTAAATAAGTGTGCAAACAGATCTGAGAGTGTATGCTTGCTGGTTGTGTGTATGGGTGTATGAATGTGTGTCTAGTAAACGTTAAAAATATAACGTAGTCTACAATTTTTATACTGTGGCGTGTGGGAAGACATTGGGACTACTTGAGGAGCGTTTTGGTAGCTGCACTGGCTTCAGCTCCTATTTCAAAACAAAATGTAGAAAAACACATTTTAACTGCCGTATGTATCCGAATGAAAACATTACAACAAAAAAATTGTAATGAAAATAAGAAAAAAAATGAAATTGGAATAAATGTTGGTTAGGTGGATGAAGCCCGGTCGTTTGGTAGGTTGGCCTGTTGGTTGTTTGTTGGTTGGTTGGTTGAATGAATAGAGAGACGGTTGGTTGATTGTTTCGATGTTTCATTGTTTGTGTGTTCGAACCAAGGTTCGTTCTCTAGGTTCGGTATGAACAAACGTTAATAACACGTTTGCATGAACTGTCGACAATTGATCAGTTGTTCTGTGTATCTGTCGTTCCGTCTGTTGCTTGGTTTTATTTATGCTGGCTCCGTTTGTGCTGTGATTACTCTGTTTAATTTGTTTTGTCTGTCTGGGCTGGAGCATTTATGTGTTCTTTTCTAGAAAATGTGTTTGTTTGTTGTTTGTCTTTATGCTCAATATCGTTAAGATCTTTTCTAGCTTATTTTTACTGTTCATCCAAAAGCAGTGATATGATTTGTTTTCTTCTTTCCTTTTTCGTATATATGTATATAAAAAATAAAACGATACATCTTTTGAAATTCCAAACGTGTAAATAAATGAACAGGTTTCTTATTCTTTAAAATGTACTCTTTTTCGAGCTTTACTTTCGAGTTTTAAGATAACGTAAAGAAGAAAAAAAAAACTTTTCAATTAAATGATCATTATGTGCATTTTTAATTATTTTTTTTTAATTTTAAAATAAAAATAAAACAGTTATAATCAAATAAAAACTGTATAGAATTTTTAAGATTAAAAAATAAGATTACATTTTTGATATGAATTGAAGCAGAAATGGCTTAAATCGAGATAAAACAGTTTGATTGTACCAGATGTGGGTACTTTTTTTTTGGTTTATTGTAGAAAATGATTTGTTTTAATAATTTTAAACTCATCTTTTTGCAGTAAAAATACAAAAGAAAATTTTGTTTCTTTGCAAATAACTTCATTGAATTTTGTGTTTATTTTTAAGGAAATTTTTTATAGTCCAATGATGCATGATGTATCGCATAAAGTTTTATATGAAGAGAGAATTTCAAATACAAGTTACAAACTATTTAATATTTTCGGTCAAAAGACCTTTATAGTTGTTTTTGCCTAGTCTTTTAGCATGTCTATATGCCGCCGACATTTCGCTGATGCTACTCAGCTCGTCAGCAGACTCGACAAACCTTTTGAAATATGTTCAAACATTTACTTCATATTCTATTATTTCCATTGAAATAATGAGAATTTCAAAAACATTTAAATACATTTTCAAAGACAAAAACAACTTTCTGTATTGCTATATATGTATGTACGTGTGTATTTTAAATCAAATTGCTTAATAGCGAATAAATCATTTTTGAATAATTCAGTTTACAAGTTATTTGCTTTAGAATATTATGATTTTGTTTGAGGTTGCCTTTCGAATATGTTCTAAATGATACAACGACGTTTAACTTAATGTGAGTTTTGCTATAAACATTTTTCTATTTTTCTTATTAAACTGAGACAAAATCACGTATTGGACTTAAAACTTGAGTTTTTCATACAAACGAAAGAAACATTTCATATTTTCTCTGATAAGCAAACTGCTTGAACTAAGTAAAACTAATCTTCCTCAGTGTTACAGATAGTACACAGTTATTTAAACAATTTTTTAATCAGCATGGTTTTAAACTCAATAAGAGAGAAATGTTGTAAATATAAATAGGCTTGGAAAATCGAAATTTTACCATAAGCGAAATTCATGTCAGTCGAAGAGTTTAGTACTGATAAAACACTAGGGAATTTGGGTATTTGGCAAGCTTACCACAAACCTGAGTATCTATTTACGTGACCAAGGTAGGTGCTAATGAATATAAAGGTGGATATTTAAACAGCTGCCCAAAATCTAAAATTATACTTTTCTTGTCTTCTTTAACAAATATTAATCACAAGCAATAATTAAAAACGAACTTGAGTCCGGCAAAGAAATTGAACATTTGTGAAGAATATATTTACTTTCTTCTTTAATAAGAGCTGATCATTTTGTTTAGAATACAGTGGACGTCCAATACTACGCAGTTTCGCCTCGACGAATGTCCATTAGCACGAAAGACATTTTTTTGCATTACCTGTTCTGTAGTACGAATATAATTATTTTACTACTCGATAATAGGAAAAAGGGCATTATTTGAAAGAATATGCTTGACAGGCCAATACCTTGTGACTGATATTTTTTTAACAAATACATACATATATATTATGTATATATTTGATTTTTTTATGAATTTAACTCTTTTGCCTTGTTTTGTTAAAATTTATTTTTATATGAAATGGGTTACAATTTGTGTCCTATAATACGAACTTTCAACTTTACGAAAAGTCCTGGCATTATGTAATTCGTGCTATTGGACGTCCACTTTATTTTTTCCAAACAATTTAATGGAATTGTGACCAAATTTAAGCACAATGCTTCGGCAGCAAAAGTTCATATATTATCGAATTTTCTATTTGAATGAATAAAAGGTCCATATACGACAGCGGTAGCACGCACGCGCACATGCCGGTACCAGCATTTTGATCGTGTGTGTGTATTTGGCAACGATTGTACAATTTGCTGTAGTGATGTCTGAGTTTGATATTTTGCTGATGATGACAGTGGGCAAAATTTCTGGTAGAGTAAACATTAGAGTATTAAAGCATTAATTTTTGGGAAAAAATTTGTTTTAATGCGTTCTTGTTGCAATATTGTACTAGGCATATACATTTTAATACAAATCTGCTGTTTTTGCGCTATTTCAATTACATTTCTTCCACATCCAGTGCGAACTTTACTGCACATGTTTTTACAGAAACAAATATTGTGCCTTTTTGCAGTTATCGTGTGTGCTGTGAGCTCGATTGGTCAATCGTTTGGTTGCGCGTGAATACCGTTGTCATGTATGTCCTGACATGTTTATGTTCTTGCTCGAAGTTCAGAGCTCATAAAGGTAAATTTAGGATCAGCAGCGTCAAATAAATGAACACCGGATGTAAGATACCATGTCGCATAACAAATCTTGAATTTTATTCCCTTGTGTAACCTGCCTGTAAGCCCAGCAATAATTAAAGAAAAATGACCGTTATTTAATTCCCATGTTTGTGGGGCACTTTTCTGTTTCTCACGTTTCACTTGGTGTTAGAGACTCATTATTTTCTTGTGTTTGTATATATTTTAAACTGGATTGAGATAATACGCTATTGAATATTTTGAAAATAAATCATAAACACTTTTCAAATTTACTTAGAAAAAAATTTTTTTCCATGAAAGACAAAAAAAAAAAAAATACCGATATAAACACATTCCAATACTGCTGAAATTGAAAACCTTTTCGAATCAATAAATAATTCAATCAGTTTATTTATATAACAATTGCCAATGTGTGTGTGGTAGTTTGAGCTGTTGTAAAAGTGTGTGTTGTGTGCCGTAGTGTTTGTTGTTTTAAACAAACTACATATGCATGTTTGTGTGTATGTACACATATTCTCTTCGTTGGCGGCTTACAGAGCAATCAACTGCACACGTTTACCATACAACTGTAGCTGCCACTGTCATTGCCACCGAACACAGTGTGGTGCCGTAACCAGTAAGCAAAAAAAAAAGAAGAACAAAACAAAAAGAAGTAAAACAGCAACAACCACAGGGAAAATATCTATGGTTAAAACTAAAACTCAGCCTCAATGAAAAAACCTTAAAATCAAAACGAAAACGTTGATGTATCACCAACAATAATGAAAGGTAAAAACCAGACAAACCTCTTGGCGAGTACAATCTCATCTTTGGTACCACTTTTCAGTTTAAAAGAAACTCTTTTATGCTCTCCAGCATCTTCTGCCATGTTAACTCTTTTTTTACTTTCTTGTGTTCAGTTTCTTATTTGCCTTCTCATCTGCCATTTTTAGTTCTCGTACATATTATCTTGGAGTCTGTGTCCAAGACTAATTAAATCCGTTTTAGTTGTTGTTATTTCTTCAAGTTTTAAATAAACAAAAAACCACGCCGACTCTACGTCACCATTTAAGATCTACGCTCTTTTACATACAGCTTCAACTTAACCCTACTACTCCCTCCTGCCAGACTGACTTTTAAAGAGTTCCAATAGCTGAATAAGTTCCCTACGGCAGTGCACAGTGGTTGCAATTCTACATTTAGTGAAGAAAGTGATAATTTCTCCTACACTCACCCAGATGAAAAACGATCAATAAAAATCATTGGCAAACGATGCCGAACATTAATTTAAACATTAACAATATTAATCTAAAGTTATCCTATCAATATGTAACAGTTATAGAAATATTACGTTTCGGTTTCGGCGTTAATTGAAAACTGTTGTCTAAATATTGTTGGATCTTGAAACATCAAGGAAAAGTAAACATAGATGTATGCACATATGTATGCATAAAAGCTGCCATACAAATTTAATTTCCTTTCATACCACGTCTCGTGTAGAATTATGGAATATCTTTGAACAAGATACCGAGACATTCTTAATTTGATCTTAAAATGGCTGTATAAGTTTGAGGCGAAAGTATAGTTCTGAAGTTAACTGGAAAAAGGTTTTCAGAGTTAATTAGTTTCATTTTGAAGAAACTCGTTTGAACCGAGAAAGGGAATTGAACTTTTAAATCTATAATTTTGATATTATTGGCATTTTATGACCCTCTTCACAAGTTTTAAAGGAAGATAGGAAATGTCATTCACACTACTACTTCACTGCACACAGTTATACCTGACACTACCTTTCTGTCTACTCCCCTCTATGTTCTTTTGAAAGTAACCACATATATGATTTCATTAGTGGGCCTTTATGTTTATTCCGTAGTCTTGACTAAAAACAATTTATTTCACCCGATTTAATTAAACTCGTGGCTGCAACATGATTGGAACCACTGTGCGTTTGTTTAATTTGTTGTTTTCAAAAAAATTATCTTTCCTCCAGTTTTTTCCTGCATTTTCGATCTTGATCTCATATTTAATGTTGGTTCTGATTTTACTTGTTTCTACCTCAGTTATTTCAGTCATGCATGCAACATGCATGTTTCCCATTATTATTATTTTTTTATTTTGCAAATAAATTTTCTTTAATGTTCACATGTAAAGAAAAGTTAAACATTGGCGTTTAAAAGTCCCCGTTCAAGTAAGTTTTACTTTTTTTCTAGAGTTTCCAGTTTACTTTCTGCTGGAAGATGAATAGTTGCGGTGGGTTGATCATTTAAATAATTATTCTTTTAGTGGACCCCGGTTACGGAGTTGGTTTTGCCACTTTTAATGTTCAGATCATATTTGTGATCAAGTGGCAAATGTGTGTGTGTGTTTTATCAATCTTAATGGTAATTATCGCTTAAAAGAAACATACAGTAACAAATTATAATTAGCGAAATTTGTGTAATTTGCAGTGGCAAGAAAAGCCTAAACAGATACAAAATATTACCACTTAAAGAATTAATTCAAGTTCATGAATAATAATAGACACGAATATATGTATGTATATAGAAGCAAAACGAGTAGCATCGTATACCGTGTAACTCAAAATATATTTTCGAAATGCAAGGGAGTTTTAAAAATATTAAAAATTACTATCAGATTTGTCGATTTTGTAATAAAATTACATAATTATTGTTATTTCTGCTCATGAAATGAAATGGCAGCCGATATATTTTATATTACTATTACTAATATATGAATTTTAACGATTCATTCCCAACCAAACTTTTGAAATCTTAATTAAGAGGT
The DNA here is from genome assembly GCA_005406025.1 of Eumeta japonica. Classification (NCBI taxonomy): domain Eukaryota; kingdom Metazoa; phylum Arthropoda; class Insecta; order Lepidoptera; family Psychidae; genus Eumeta; species Eumeta japonica. The sequence goes on along the minus strand of BGZK01004164.1, from coordinate 7,568 downwards.
CCACCCATCATAGTGTTTTTCAGACGCAGTACAGCAGCATTTAAATTGACCATAACAAATTTATTGTTACCATAAGTTAACCAAGTGTGCGGAACAAAAAAAAAAAAAAATATAAATAATTAATATCATGCTGGGTTTTCGAAATCTTAATTGAAGTAGCTTAGAAACGTTTTCAGCTTTTGTTACTCACAGGAGCAATTTATGCCGATAGGGCTTCAAAGTATTACCCCTCAGCTTTACTAAGTAAATCATATTGAGCGATGTTGGGGATTAAGACTCTTCGTATTTTGACAACATCTAACAATCATATGTTCGTTTCATTATAACGATTCAAAACGTTTTTCTCTTGAATTAAATTACATGATTGTGATAGTGAGCTACTACTATCAATTCATCAATTCATTAGAACCGAATAGATTTAGCGCAAGTCGGTATTTTACTGATTATGTTAACAATGCACTAAAATGTTAAGTTATAAACCTCCTGTTGACTAAAAGTTGTTTGGTGTTGCATTGTAAACAGAATACGTTTTACTATCTACTGTTTATTTGAATTATCAACTTAATTAAAAAAAATATATTCAATTTGAGATATTGATTAAGTTCTCATATTTTGTTGCCCTTGATATCAAATGCACTTGTTAAAATTTTACTTTGGCCAAAGGAACCGCTTACGTTTTGCATGTCGTCAAACAATCTTCTGTGTGTGTGTGTGTGTATGTGTGTCTGTTTGTCTTTTGGTTTATTCAAACCTGGCTGCTGCCAAATATTCAATTCGATTTGTGGTAGTTTTAAAATCTTTAATCTCTTTTTCAAACTCATGATTTTTCCAGATTTCTCTTTTATATTTTTCTCTGGGTGTTTAAACAGGATAAACAGCGTTGCCACGACACAAAAAGTTTTTGTAGTATGCAAAGCAGAATAACAAGAATTTTATAAATTTATATCACCTAAAAGCTAGTTGCCATCAAAAACTCAAATTTACCTGAGTATATTTTTATGAGCATCCTATCAACAATATTGAAAAATTGTCTGTGTAGAGATGGCTGAAAGATATCACTATATCGATATTTAGTATCGCTTCTATATTTTTAAGAGCTCTTTTAAAAGAAACTTGATGTGTCAATACTCTTCTTCTTGCATTTTGTGGTTAAATCTATAATTGTTTATTTCACCATTATAATAGATATGAAAGTAAACCACTCTAAATTTATTAATAACTAAGTGATTCCGAATCAGGGCAAGTCTTACAAATTTCAGAGTGTGCATTCTAAACTCTGCGTGTTAAATAAAATATTTTAAAATTTGTTTAATGTAATTACAAAAATTTCCATAAAATAGACAGCTAAAAGTAGGATTCACTTTGCCACATTTTGTATTTCGCTATGCTTTTAAACTTTAAATTCCGCAAATATTTAAGTTTTTGCTCATTCAAGATTCCATTTACGCCAAGTCATGATGTTCTACTGTGAAATTAGAGATGCAGGGCGTGTCTTGAGAATATTTTTACTGTCTGAGTTGAAAATAAATACCAAGCGGCAACGCTGGTCATAAATATCTATATGTTTTGTTTCTGCAAATGTATGGGCACACAAATTGACAACAAAATTTTGAAATTTGTTTTTGTATTAAATGTATTTATGCGAACGAACGAACATGTTCGAAAGAGTGAAAGACGCAGTTAGATTTGCCATTGCTTTCGTGAAGTCCTTTTGCAATAAGATTTAAACAAAACAAAAGAGACATAAAATAAAAATGTTAAACAAAACCCAACTCTAAGGAATTGAAAAAAAACAAAACAATTTTTGTAACTCAATATGTGTGAAAATTTTCCAAAGGCAACATCAGTACCTTTGTTTGTAAAGTACGGGAAGAATTTTTGTTTAAAATCTAAATAAACTCGATATTTGTTAGTTTTCTGCAGTTTGTTGTCGCTTTTCATTTCTTTCTCTTATTGGTTTCAATCATAAGAGTTGTTGTGTGAGTTAATGTGTGTTTAAGCCGACTAAAGGCTTACGATGGTATATCCCATAGAAAATAGGAACTTTTGAAAAAATAAAAGTACTTTTATAAAAACAAACATTATTAAAAGCAAAGAGTAGTTTTCGAAGAAGAAAACTGCAAATAATTTTAATTTTCGCTCCAGAATTTTTTTGCACACATATCTGTGTATGTAAGTGTATGTGTGTTGTAATACCATACAAACGGTTTTATGAGGTGGTTTCTGTCAGTAAATGGGACCATAACCGTCATTCTTTCAAGCAAACATTGAAAAGGCCCATAATGATGGCCATTATTTATTTAACAAGACTGTGGCTGCTGGCACACCGGCCTGCCGGATTGTTGGCCAGTTAACAAACAGTCTCACTGTCGTTGATGATGATGATGATGAGCATGAAGCCTCTGTTCATTTGTTTGTTTGTTATCGTCACTGCTAGTTTTGTTTGTGTTTTTTTTATTTCAAATTTTGTTTGTTTCTTTAATTTAACAAAAGTGCCGATTCCACACTTTTATATAATGAGCAAACATTTCTTTTAGGAGTGACTTGGTTTTAAAGCTGTAGGCTGTAGTGTTTTTATCATCATCAGCGACAACAACAGCAGCAACTGGACCTGAGAGAAACCCTTTAATTTTGTTTTGAAGTTTTTATCTAATGATGTAAATGCTGTAAAGAGGTTGAAAGTAAAATAGGCAATTGCTTGGCTCAACGCGAAAGCTAATTGTAGGGTTATTCTTTCTTAAATGCTCGTTTTTCATTTTTTTTTTGACTTGTGTGTGTGTAAAGCCAATTAAAAGAAATGTCTACAACATTAAGAAAGTACAAACCACAGCTAATTAAAGTACGAGTATGTTCAATTAAATTTTAGAAGAAACCAAAAAATCCATGGGAAAATATTAATTTCTATTTAACCTAAAAAATTAGGTATTTCTTTTCTCTGCTTCTTCCAAATCATTAAAAAAGATCAAACGAATTTAGGATAAGATATTAAGGTCAATTTTAAAACAAATTTTAGGATTTATTTTTTGTTGCCCATAAGACGGCGATTCATAGGTGCTACCCTACTCGGTGGTAAGCTTATCGAATTCGAACCACTTTACTTTATGTTTGATTGCTTTGAATAAAGAATAAAAATTTAAATATTTTATCAATACGAAAATCAAATTATCTGTTCTACTTGTTTTCTTAAACATTAATGCAATTCACGCAGTTTTATTGTTTCATGTGAAAACGATTTCTAGATACGAGAAATACAAAACGAGACATACATACATATATATGTATATATGTATATACGTACATTTGATAATGTTTAGATAGTTTAGATCAAGAATCATTTTATATGTGTGTGGCTTTAACAAACAAAACGACCGGAAAATTTTAGCATCAAAGTATTTTGCCATGGTTCTATAGAAAAGTTTAATTAATTTTGTCAATATTTGTTTTAACAGGTAAATACGCTGAATGTAGTAAAATTTTAAAATCGAAAAAAGACTCTGCTAATATTTGGAAAATAAACGTTCCTTAAATAAACAATTTCTTAGTTATTTGATGTATAGAAAAAAATTATCTTGATTTTTTGTTAGTGTAAAATGAGAATATTTATACCGTTCCACATTTAGTAATAAGATCAAATGTTCCAAAGGGCAACATTATCAATTGGTGTTGGCAACAAATAGAATATTAACGCCAAATTTGATATGGTATCAGTTGGGTATGTCAGAACGAAAGAAGTACTAATTTAGCTGACATTTGCTGAGGTCATCTTTTCTAATCATTTGCCAATGCTGTCACATTTCTGAATTTGCATTGCATAACAAGGTAGACATTGCAAATAATTTAGATGGCATGTAAGTATATGCATCTAATATAATATGGATCGTGTCTACAGAGCGTTTTCAGCCAAATAGCTGACTTAGATTACCCGCAATTAACAACTTTTCTTACTTATTTTCATTGGCATTTTGAATCAACCACAAAGAGAAAACAGCCAAATAAGCCAGTATTTGTATTTTTACAATGAAAAAATAGTCCTTTAAAATGTTTAAGCACTAAACACACAAAAAAGAAAAACAGCGTTAGTCTTGCCGGTTTATCCCATCCCATCCGTTTTAAAAAGCTGATTAGGGAACCCATGAGGAGAACAACTTTCCTGCTGCTTGCTTTACAAAATATAACTTGTATTATTTAATTGAATACTGAAATAAGTAGTTCTTAAATTTTAAAACGTAACAAGCCATGATTGATAATGTTTACAAATTGATTTTAAAGGATGGTTTAACTTGGAGTTTTAATCTTGATAAGAAAATAAAGAAAACCAAGACAATCGAAAAATAATGCAAAGAAATTTTTATTTAAAATGTTTATAAATATTTACAATTGCTGTGATAGTGTGTCATATTTATGCTTCGTTGTGGGTCTGTCTTTGTCTATCTGTATGCTTGTCTGTCTGTCCTTAAATGTTTGCGTTGGCTGTCAGTGCTGCCAGTTGACGACTTTAACTACTGTTTACTATTCCATTACCGCCGAAACAAACTTGTACATGCAGTACAGGCCAAGCTGACATTATAATTTTGCATAAACTTAAGAGAATGAAATGATAAAGTGGAAAACATTTGCATCAAAGTTTAACGATATGCAGATACAGATGTTTTTCCAGCTTGCTCATGACACTCATACATACATATGTATAAGTTGCATGTAATTTATTAAATATTCGTTGGTATTGGCCTCTTTACATCTTTATACATTCATTTTGTTGGTTGACAGCATTCATTTCACTGAGCCATTGTAGTTTGAGTTTCATTTGGCATTCAAATCAAGCAACACACAATTAGGCATTTCATACATTCAATGATCTGCTTAGCATTTGCGTTATCAGACACTGAGTCTCAGTGTGCCATTTACAACAATAAACACAAAATTCCAACAAAATCAAATAAACTTAAAAGAACCTTATCACGGTTACTGTTTGCTTTGTTGATTTTGTTTTAACTAAATTTAAAATTTCTTTACAAAGAAAAACAAAACACGACACAATATTTTGTGACATTACAGCCATCGTGAGGTATTTTCAAAGAGTAACAAAATTGAGATAAATTTTTTAAATTAATAACTTTGTACTCGCAATGAATGATAGAGAAGGTTTTAATTATAATAAAATGAATCTAAGCGCATTATAAAATATTTTGCAGCACAAATACATGCCAGCAAAAATAAAACGGCACTAATTTAAAACTCATATTACACATTCATAATTCATATGTATAACAAATAATAGCGTTTAATAAAATATTGTTTCTTTTTATATATATATTTCAGATACAAAACATATTTGAATAATGTGAACTAAAAGTATGATAAGCAAAATAGAGAATCATCAATTACTTTACTCAGCTTGATGGCAGCTCAACAACGGAATCTCATTTGCACTCAACGATAACTTTCTAAAGAAGAAAAACCAACCAGTTATAAATACAAAAAGAAATTGTTTAATTAATAAAAGTGATTGTAAAATGTCAAATAATAACCCTACGAATTCGGCTTTTGTGCCGGTCTTGCCGTCACATCGCAGCTCATTAAAGGGTCCTGGTTCGCTTTACGCCGGTATGATGGAGGCTGAGGGATTCTAAGACCTAACAAAGGGGTCAAATTTTGAAATCATGGCCATGATGGCAGATAAACGTAAAGAGCTTGCTCTACGAGAGAGGCCGCAGTAGCGGCCGCCATGTTAATACCTCGCCCAGGTCAAGTACCTCCTCCCGGAGTACCAGGATCGGTAATGTATCCACCACCTTATCTCGGCGGCCCGACACCATCACCTACCGGCACTGGTAGTTTTACATTTCCATCAGCAACAGCAGCTGCTTTATTTTCACCCGGCATGCCACCAAACATGCATGCAGGTCTCGACAGACGCCTTTACGTGCTCCAGGCAGAGCATCCAGACCTAAAAGCAATTTATTTGCAAATTTTGTAATCGTCAATTCACCAAATCCTACAATCTATTAATTCACGAAAGAACCTACACAGACGAAAGGCCTTATTCGTGCGATATCTGGAAAAAGCCTTTCGACGTCAAGATCATTTGAGAGATCATAGGTAAGTTAAAAGATTAGAGCCAGGTGATATAAAATGTCCGTGGATGGACAACTCTGTCTCAGTTGTGCTTAGTTGAAGCTTGTAAGTGAACCCAACAGCAAATAAAACTTCTAATTTCAATATAATCATTTATAAAAAAATAGCGTTACTTCTCCTTTAATCTTCAACAAAATGTTTCTTCTTGTTATACGATGGCATTGAATTTTAATTCATGTCAGATTTTCAAGTCATTTTGTTAATGGTGGAATAAGAAAGGGGCTTTTAAAACTTGCAATTGAATTGAAGCTTAGTCAATATGTGAAGTAAACAGACTCTATTCTCTTTCAGATACATACACTCCAAGGAAAAGCCTTTCAAATGCACCGAATGCGGCAAAGGCTTTTGTCAGTCGCGCACTTTGGCGGTTCATAAAATTTTGCACATGGAAGAGTCACCCCACAAATGTCCTGTTTGTAGTCGTAGTTTTAATCAACGTTCAAACCTAAAAACTCATCTTCTCACCCACACCGATCACAAGCCTTACGAGTGCAACTCTTGTGGCAAAGTGTTTCGTCGCAACTGCGACTTAAGGCGCCACACTTTAACGCATGCTGTGGGTGATGTACCAGGTGAATATGTGGATGTGGTAGAAGACGAGGATGATTCTCGTAACTTAAGTGGAGACGAAGAAGATTCTTTGCTTGAAGTCGACTCACCACGCCATTCACCAGTGCACAGGCAGTTAACTGGTTCACCTAATCATGAATTGGGAGGAGAACAGGAGGCCGATGAAGAGTTAGAGGAGATCAGCGCATTTCCGTAGCCGAACGCCTAACCCTTAAGCGCAAAGCACAATTCGATCGTGAAATTTTAGATGATATATCTGATGACGAGTTGGCTGATGAAAATGATGATGAGGTAGAAGAACAACCTGAAACGGAAGACACTTCTAATATTAACGAAGAAGTAATAGTGAAAAGTTACCGCAAAATTAAATGTGAAGTAACTGATGGTCCAGTGCGTAATCAAAATCAAGGTGTGACCATTGCCATCATGAAGGTGGCGAACAATATACCATGAGACCCACACAGGATCAACAAAGGGCTGCTGATGAAATGGCTTTGCAAAACACTGGAGTTGTCAGTAGCCCAACAGCCTTAAATACACAAGTTACTGACTATACTGGCCTAGCACTAGCACGGGTATAACAAATTATATGGGGCCAATGGGTACTCATACATCAAGTGATACAAATGATCCCTACATTCCATTGTTACATGTACGCCGAGATTTACACACTAAAAATCTATTGCAAAATCCTACCGACTTAAAAGCCCAACCTCCAACAGGGAACCTAGAAGCCTGCAGCTTCATTTGCCCGTCATTATGGATGCTACAAGAATACAATCCCCACCGTCGTCAGCTCCTTGAACTCACCTCACGAGCCGGTACCCAGTTTTCTCGGCTCAATACCCATACGCAAACGTTCT